>JAJJWW010017926.1:0-102732 GCA_023531295.1 Papaver armeniacum | reverse complement strand
AAAATGCAAAACCTAAATTCTGCCAGTGAAGAACAAAACTTCCTTCCAAAAGTAAATTTCAAACGAAGAAGAAAGGGTTGCCCCTTATCCAACAGTCGGGGTGCGAATAGTAAATAGGGTGCCCCTTAGTAATTGAGTGCCCCTTATCCGAAGTAGGGTTCCGTTTAGTAGTTGTCCTCCGGGGGTGTTCCGAGCAACTTTTCGAGCCGAATTTTCCAACAATCTTTATTTCCAAAAAATACCTACAAACACACAAAACATCATAATAAGGACAAAAACGAGTACTAACAATACGAAACATTGAGGACAAATTAGACACATAAATGCGTCTATCACCAAACCCATAACCAACCGACCATTCCAAGTTTGAGTTTATCTTAAACTCAAACTCTTCACCGACCGACCAACCAACAATTCTCCACCTCAGATTATGCATTTATACATAAGAAGATCAACATGTTATCCATCCATCTTTTAAACATCGATTGCAAAAAATGATGCCTACGTATCCTTCTTGTAAGGAATCAAACTAAACGTAGTTTGCCAAATTTGTTCCGTAGAACTCCACTAGAAGAGAGCAAACCAAACTTGAATGTCGTTAACTCCAGACTTAACAATCCAACCTATTAGCGATTGTACAAATATTCACCTCAGCGAGAAACTCCTTACCATCTCACCAACCATCATCGTACGATCTCCCGTTATGTAACATCTTGAGATACACCTTACTTATTTGTGTTCATAACTCCAAATTGATTGGCATCATTGTAGGTGTATAGCATGCCAACTTAATCGGACCAGATATGATCATCATCCATATACTACCAATTTATAGCCATTATATAAATTTAAGCCTTTGATGCCCCTTCAAGCTTGATCCACATAAGCCTAACTCTATTTCGTCCTGTCTTGCTCCATATAAGTTAATGTTCTATTCCACTTAAGTCACTAAGTCCAACTTAAGCATTGTACCATACGAGGGATTACATCCATAACTATTCGGTCAACAAAAAAAACTACCAAAGTTTCCACCATGTGTCTACCTAAGCGTTATCGTTGCAGAACCATAATCTTCACCTTCATCTCTAAACTCTAGCCGACTCAATTTGTTATTTAAACAACTTATCACACACTTGCTCTTTTCCACGTGCATATCCTCCAAATCGAGTTAACGAGCTACTTTGCGTTAGTTTGTAATAAACCAACCTTCATGTAGCTTCCAAGAAATTATCCATCTTGTATGTGGCGAAGTATATTGAGCATGACTCTAACTACGCACCAAATACAACCAATCTACGGATCATTTCCACTGTGCGCCAATCTCAAGCTCATTTCTATGAATCTTATTTTACTGAGCCTATCTCTGATTGGATCATGATTCTACGACAATATATCACCAACTGAGTTCTACTTATCCATGAAAGCTCATCATATCTTCGACCAATGCATACATACCAGAAAACATGTCCAACTTCACAGAGACTTTGACGGCTGACACTCCAACGCTACATAATATCGATAATAATAATTGGGGGTTTGCTCGTCTGCTACAGTTATATATTGAAATTGATTTCGATAGTGACAGAGCATGTATAGATGAAGGTAAAGATTTCTTTTGAGAAATTTGGTTCGACAACTATATAGTTTACGTCAAGTTATTTTCTCTACATAGCATGAGACGATAAACACAACAACGTATTGAAATGCTTGGAGCTTGAGGAAGTTACCAAAGGTTTCATATTATTGATGTGTGTGATTGGGTCTTTGTGTGAAGGACAGATTATCATATTTCACAACGGTGGTGTACTTTTAGAGCAAGATTATGAATGGGAAATGCACAAGACAGAATGTGTAATATTATGTATTGTTATGATGGTAAGGATGATATCCTTGATGTTAGTCACAGTTCTAACCGAGTCTGAAGTGTATTGTGGTTTGACTGTCATGAAGCTGAAACTACATGCTTGCTTAAGAAATTGTTAAAAGACTAGATTGTCAATTTTGTCAAATCCCAAGAGTTTGCTAAAATGGTGAGTCTCAGACTGATCATCAGGAAATCAAATAGCCAATGGATAATAAAGATTGTGGGAAAAACATGCCGAAATCATATCCCTTCTCAAATTCATGCATCGCATTTTCTCCTTGTAGTATGCGCTAGCTTACATAGCCATACCACCATACATATTTTGTAGTATTGTATTTTTATTCTTCAAACTCTTGAAGTGTCCAAGCGATACCTTTTTAATTCCTAACAACGGGTCATTTCCAAAATAGGAATGTATCAGCAACACAAATAAACCTACATGTTTCTTCAAACGGTTTTGCACTTCAACCATCTCTGATCGGCTTCAAATGGTTTACAACTAAACAACTCTTCGACTAAACATCATCGACAAGAATCAAAAGATAACAAACCATCTAGCTTCTCTATCGGAATTAGTATGATGGTAACTCCAAAATATTATTCTGCAACGACACAATGCCATACTCAACAAAGACTAACAAACCCTACACTACAACTGCTTCTTATATAAGAATAAGAAACCATATCTCCACCACAACCAATATCACATCTCATCCAACGATCACTATCCTGCAACTATTTGTAGCGGCACACTTTAAATACTAAGACTGAAAATCAAAATCACATCCGAAACATATCAAATCCTGGCCACAAACAACTAATGAAAAATGAGTATGAATTCATCTTTACATTCTTTAACTTCGGGTTAAAAACAAACAACAACATGATTTAATTGATAACGATTGAATTCATCTTTACATTCTTTTATGTGCTAATATCTCAATCTTTACTTCCACTTATATACAAACGAAGATCTGTATCCCAGCTACTATATTCTTGCCTTCTTGTATCTTGCCACGCAAACATCAATTAATTAAAAACTAATCTACGCATGTGTTTTAAACATTTAACAAGAATATAGTATGAAGTATAAAGGATAATCGCTTAACCTTATTAACTTCGGAATATGGTTAAACAAAACTTACTTGAAGCCATGCATAGGGTTTATGCTCTAATAAGTACCAATGTCAAATCTCCAACGTGGAGAACCACAAACATCAAGACTATACATCTTGACCATATCGAATGCAGATCACCTGATATAATCTCATTCCTTCAGAAACACGCTTTAGTTTGCTTTGTTCCTAAAACTGATGAAATCAAATCCTGCGCATACTTGAAAACATCAAACTCTGCATCTTCGAAAGCTGTAACATCCAATCCTCACATACTTGATGAAACCAAATCCTTTGTCTTCAACATTTTCTGCCAAATCCAAGACTTCTCTCTTCAAATATTCTATCTGACCTAAAGCTCTGATATCAATTGTTGGGGTTCAGATCCATCTACACATACTAATTAATCTTACTAAAATAAACTAGCTAACGAAACACTTGAACTCTCGGATTGCTCCATGAACCTCACTACGGTCTAGGATAAGAAGAAGAGAAAGAGAACCAAACAAATGCAAGCCATAAACAAAAGAAACAAGAAGTAAAGTACTCACGGATTTAACGTGGTTGAAAATATACACGATGTGTGTGTATTGTCTACATACACAAAAACGACTACGGCCTCTTTCTTTATTATAGAATCGCCAATTGAGAATTATACAAGAATTGAATAATCAATCCGTCGACTCACTGTAATGTGACCGAACACAAGAAACTCCCACAAACGCTCTAAAACTCTAGAGTAGTGTCTTCATCCAAACGAGATAATGTTTACCACATTATTAACCACAACCATATGGTCTTATTTGCACACCCTGACACAAATTATTCTTGGACGCCTTCTGCTCAACACCAATAATTTACTCCAGCACCACCAAGATGATCTTCTCTTCAAACACGATGTCTTACCAACATCTCCGTACGATCGAACAATCCATAAAGACGTATCTTCCAACTTTGATAAGTACTCCATAAAACCATTATGATGTATTACTTCACCATAATGGTCTCTCACATCCACCACAAATGGTGAGATGAATTCCTCACATCTCTAATGAGAATTTCCTTGAGAACTCATTGCTAAAACTCATAGCCTAGGCCTCCTTTTATAGTAGTCATATTACTTATCCTATAAGTTTAGGGTTTCATAACTTGTCTCCTAAGAACTTATGCTTTAGAAATAAGTTTCCTTAACTTAGATCTCAAGTTCCTAGAATTTAGGATCAAATAAATAATTTAAGTTTTTCACAAACTCACAGACTAAGTTTGGGTTATGCCAAACCCATAACCTACCGACCACTCCAAGTTTGAGTATATCTTAAACTCAAACTCTTCACCGACCGACCAACCAACACCTTCCTAGGCCAATTCTGGGTTAATGTTCTTCATTCACTAAGAACACTAAGAACTGGTAGATATTTATCTATCTATGGGTTGATTGTAACAATCGTAGATGTGGATTGCATTTACAAACCGATTGTGACATTTATTTATATAAAGTCTGATTGTAACAATCGACGGATGTGAATGTTCTTTAGAGAGGTTTATATTAGCTGATTATGTATAATACAAAACAAAGCTTGGCTAACTTAGGCAAATTAAAGAACGAAGCAGTATTTATTACAATAGATAAATCTAAGGTTGTAGTTATCCACAAAAGTGATGACTTTGATGAAAGTTAGAAATACATCCAACAGTCTTAATATTTTTATTATATTATTAATGTCCCACTAATTTTCACATAATAATTTTTTATTAATTCTCATAATGTCATTAATTATCCAAATAAATATCTCATGATAACTTTACTCATAATGTTATTAATTACCCAACTATGTATATTAATATTAATAGATAATAGAATTTATTAAACAATTAAATATATTTGTTAGAGCATTGCTCGGTTGAACCCACCAAGCGTTGGTATGTCAAGGTTGGTTGCCATATTTTAGTATCAAAACTCATAAGTCACTTGATTAAATTACTAGAGTCAACTTCGTTAGTTTAGACTGGAAAGCCTAGAAATGTTGAGACATACAAGTATTACTCTGAAGACCTAAAGATTCCGAAGATGTATCAAACATCAATGAAGACATCATCCTTCCACTTGAGGTTAGTAATACATGACTTGATCATCATATTATCAAACCATAACATGCGAAGTTATATACATGAAACTCTAGTATTAGAGACTTGATCATCATATTATAATCAAAATGTCAAGTAACAATATATTAATAGTTATGAATGTTTTATATTGGTATATTGAATTAAAAAGTATAATGTTTATCTTTTGAACTTCGTAATTGCGACATCGACATAATCTTTGTAACTTGTTACTAGATTGTGTAGTGAACATAGGTTTGATTTCAAACCTAGAAAACTATGTTTAGTTACATGAATTTAAGGAAGTAGATGTACGAACTTGTTTCGTAGTTTAAAGGAAATCAAAAGGATTAATGGTCTCGGTTTTGATTAAAGATCTTTTGTTGGACCAATCATAACCTATATAGGTAATCAATGGTTGAACCGATCTAGCTTATATTGGGAGTCAAGGTTGAACCGATCCCTGCCTATATTGGAAGTCAAGGTAATTTGCTTTAGGAGTTAAGGTAGAACTGATCTCAACAGGAAAACCGATTTTCAATAAGTCATCTACACTTTAGGGTTTGTGTGATTTTGGAAATTGGATTTGCAAAATAGGAAAGTTCAAGATGTCGACATAGTGAGTAATTTGAGCATTGCATAAATCTTATTTATTGATTGTTTAAAGATATTCGTCGATACTCAAGGTGAAATCCCAAACCGAAATAATTGAGAATCTTTTAGATTTTAGATTGTTTATATATTTGTTTTACCAGCAAACAAAACATATCTCTGAAAATATATATTAGTTAAGTGCAAGCTAATATTGAGTTGTCCAAGGGAGATTTCAGTCGTACGGTTGGATATTGGTTGGAATTAGACAAACCTAAAATGGGAATTTATTGCTTATCTTTTGATATTTTCGAATATGGAAATTCCTTGGTGACAAATTACCTTGGCATACAAATAGTAAAATTTGTTCTTTTTTACAAAATCATCCTGAGATAGGCACTTCATTTTGTAGTCATTGTTATAGCCGACTAATAGTATTCTCGCAATACTATATTTGACAGGAGAGTAACCTAATTAGGCGTGTTAGAGCATAGCTCGGGTGAACCCACCAAGCGTTGGTATGTCAAGTTTGGTTGTCATATTTTAGTATCAAAACTCATCTAGAATCTCTTGTTAAATACTAGAGTCAACTTTGTTTAGGTTAGACTAGAAAGTCTAGGAATGTTAAGACATACAAGTATTACTATGAAGACATGAAGAAAGTGAAGAAGTAATGAATGCAACGAAGACATCATCCTTCCTCTTGATGTTAGTAATATTTACTTGATCTTGTTTCCATTCTTAACGTATCTTTCAAATCGCTTTATATTGAAAACATAACATGCGAAGCTGTATATAAATAATACTCTAGTGATTAGACTTGGTCATATCATTATGATCAAAGTGTCAAGGAATTTTATTGAATTATGAAGTATAACGCTTATCTTTTGAATTTCTTAAATACGACATCAACATAATCTATGTTACGACATCAATATAATTTATGTATTTAGTTACTTGATTATGTATAGGATATAGGTGTGATTTCATCCTATAAAAATATGTATTATCACATTGGTTTAAGGAAGTAGATGTATGAACTTGATTCATGATTTAAAGGGAAATCATGTTGGTCCGGCTATTTATTGAATATCTTTTGGATGACCAATACAAGATGACAAGGTAGAACCTATCTTGAATTATGTTTATAATTTAAGTATAACCGGTCATAGCCTATAGTGTGTAGCATGTTGTAATTGTCACAAGCTACTTTGTGAAGCAAGGTGTAACTGGTCACAAGTTACATTGGGAAGTTAATTAGTTGTAATCGGTCACAAGCTACTTTGGAAAGCAAGGTGTAACCGATCACAAGCTAATTTGTAAGTAAGGTGCAACCAATCACAAGCTACCTTTAGGAAGCATGGTATAACCGGTCATAACATATTTTTGGAAGAATGCTATAACCGGTCACGACTTAAATTGTGAGTCATGGTTATAACCGGTCACAAGGAGCAAAACCGAGTTTTCAATATTCATATATCTCTTTATGTTTTGTGTGATTTTCGAATTAGGGATTGCTGAGATGAGAAACTTCTAGATGTTAACATTATTTGAACATGTACATATCTCTTATCATTAATTGTTCAAATATATTCCTTGATGCTCAAGGTGATAATTGTTCAAAGATATTCCTTGATGCTCAAGGTGATCCCAAACCGAAATATTGAAAAGCATTAAATTATGATTTCAAATATATATGTTTTAATTACCACCAATTAAAGCATATCCTCTGGAAAAGGTTATTAGTTAATGTGCAAAGCTAATAATAGAAGTTTTCTAAGAGAGATTTTGGAAATATGGTTTGGCATTTAATTGGAAATAGGACAATGGAATAAGGTACTTTAATGAATATCTTGAGAATATTTTCGGTTTTGGAATTTCCTTGTTGTCCAACCAACCTTGGTCTACAAATATTTGAGTTTGCATTTATTGCAAACTATCCTAAGAGCCATGCAAACTTCATTCGTGTTGTTTCTGGTGGAGCCCTCTATCTGGAGAGGAAAGTACCCTAATTAGGCGAAGTCTCTTACGACCGCTCGTTTAAATACTTCTGTGGGATCAAGAAGCTCTACGAGCACCGTTGGTGGGAAACTAGATAATTGCATTGCTATTTTAGTTTTCGATTATTGATTTGATTGACTAACAGTTGTTGAAACTTTGATTGCACCTAGTTTGATTGTTCTTGATAACCTTCTATTCTGACATAAGGGTCACTCAAACTAGATCAAAGTATCGACGGGATCTTTAGAACCATTTTGGATCTAAAGACATCTTGTGATAATCCATTGTTAACAGACTCTGTTCTGTGCATGATTGATCACATGAGGATTCAAGTTTGTGTTGTGCATGTTATTGAGAAAGCAATTGAAGATTTGAAGAAAAATAAGATTTTCTTATTAGTTTTCGTACATTGTGAATTTTGTGCACATTTCTTGATCGGCTGGGATCTAACTAAAATCGTGTTTATATTTGAGGGAACTAAGTATTTATGGATACTGAGGGAACTAAGAATCTAGGGGTAGTTTGCTTGGTCTCAACTATACGAGGTTGATATTAGATTTTGTATAGCGGCTTAATTCTGAGAGTATTCAAAATTGGACTAGGTCCCGGGGTTTTTCTGCATTTGCGGTTTCCTCATTAAAAAAATCTTGTGTTGTGTTATTTACTTTACTTCCGCATTATAATTGTTTTATATTATAATAAAGTAAATACACTTGTGCGTTAATTCCTAATCACTTGATATTGATCCTATAGTGTTTCAATTTAATATTGTACCTATTGTCAAGTGAACACTTTGTTGTTGTATTGTCTCGATTTTATATCCATAGACGATCAGACAAAGTGAATACCATAGTTGTCGTATTCTCTCGACTTTGTCCTTAGACGATCACACTTGGTATAGGACTTATAGGTTGGTATTTAAAGTATTGTAGTGTATTTGGGTACCCTCATCTTTTCAAGGCGAAGTCTCTTACATCCGCTAGTTTAAAGACATCATTGGGATCAAGAAGTGTCTAGATAGTACCATCGGTGGGAAACTAGAATTGCATTTTTATCTTAGTGTAGATGGTGAAATTTGGATAAGGGGTAAAAGCGTCATTTCAAGACCATAGACAAAATTCAAATCTCACGGGAGAGATTAAACCCTTGGTCCTTAAGGCACTCATAGCCACAATTTCTAGTATACGTCCCCGCAAGACACTGTTGGTCGTGATGTCGTGAATCCTAGCACACATCCCTCGAGATACTGCTCGTCACGTAGGTTCTGTAGAGCGTAAAACGTCCTCGGCTTATGAACCAAAACAACCACAATTCCATCATGTCTTCGCGAGACACACCTGATTGTGATGCCATGATTTCTAGTATACATCCTCGACGAGATACTGATGGTCATGTAGTCTCTGTAGATGCGTAAAAACGTCCCTGACGGACTTATGACCCAGAGCGCAGATATGCATGTCTCATGTAAGCACGACTCATCCTATTTGAGATCAAGGACTGATTCCTAGTACATCATCGCGAGATATACTGGTCATGTCTACTCTAGGCTCTGAGTCGACTTACTGAGGTTTTCGAATAATTCCTAGTGACATCCACGCAAGATACACTGGTTATTCTGCCTCTGGGCCCTTTCGACAGATTCCTAGAACATCCTTCTGAGATAAATTGGTCATGTCGGCCCCATAAATATGTAGGCAATTGATTCCTAGCACATCTCTGCAAGATACGCTGGTCAAAGACAAGTGAGCCAAAGTCTCGCGGTGACATTAATCGAGCATACAAAGCTTTTTCTCTCTCTTCAGGACGAGTCCCAGCTGACCATAGAGAGATTCAGATCCGTTAAATAAAATCTTCGTAGAGATTTTGACCCGTCCTTAAAAATCTCTGAGAGATTTACATCTCTCTACAAAATCCCAGAGAGATACAAATCTCTCTGAAAAATCTCGGAGATATTCAAAACTCTTTGCATAATCTCGGAAAGATTCACATCTCTCCTGAAAATCTCGGAAAGATTCACATCTCTCTGTAAAATCTCCGAGAGATTCGAATCTCTCTGCAAAATCTCGTAGAGATTCACATCTCTCCTCAAAATCTCCGAGAGATTTCAATCTCTCTGTGAAATCTCAGAGAGATTCAAATCTCTTTGCATAATCTCGAACAAGGCTGAATATTCCCCATGATAAGGACGGGCCTCATGTAGGAATTGAATCTCCTTTTCAGACTCTCCACACGAATTTGGAGGCATCTCATGCCTTTTCACGTGACTCATCCTAGTCATTCTTACAAATCAGAAAACATCTCTCTATCTTGGCTAACTCGGCTAAAGAGAATATTTCTCTCTCTCAACACATCATCACAAAGGCTGACTCAGCTTCACACAAATGGGGGGATATCAATTAGGGTTTTGGTGTGGCGGTCCACGACACGTGTGAGAAATAGCCTTCTTATTTCTCACCACAAAAGAGAGTAAAGGCGGTGGAATAATGAGATAAACTCAACCTAGTTTATCTTTATTCCTGAAGAGATGGGAGAATCGCTCATCACGGCACGGAAAGCAATCCTTATCTTCACCGACCTAAAATTAGATAATTCAGCTATAAATAAGTCCTCTATTTCTCCAAGCTATGATCATCTTTCTCAAAACCTCTCAGAGCAATTCTTCATCAAACCCTAGAATTCTTTGATCTCTCTCTTAATATGCTTTCATCCCTAAGACCAGCCCTAACCTCTCCTGTGACTGAAGCAGCATGTGAACGGCCATTGTGCATGGTTTAGGCGAAGACTGTTCGTGCTAAACCTCCCGTAACTCACTTTCAGAAACCCTAGAATCCCACTTCTAACCTCTCTCAGATTTTAGGTAACTAGACTTAGTTTTCAATTATTGATATGATTAACTAATGGTTATTAAATCTTGATTGCACCTAGTTTGATTATTCTTGGGAGCCTTCTCTTCTGACATAAGGTTACTCGAACAAGATCAAGAGATTAGTGGTAGTTCATATATGATTTTAGATCTGACGTTGACTTGTGATCATTCATTGTTAACAGACTTCGTTCTATGTGTGATCGATCATAAGACGGAATCAAGTTTATTATTGTGTATGTACAGAAGAAGACCATTGAAGATTTTAGACAAAAAAAAATTCTTATTGGTTTCTTATCTTTGTGATTTGTTTCGTGCACAAACTTGATCGTCTGGGATCCGACTAGATCTGGTTTATCTTAGGTAGACTTATTATTGCTAGTCATATCAGATCCACATCTCTATTTAGTATCTTGTTAAGATATACTTAGATTGATTGCAAATCTAGGTCTGATTATTTCGGTAATCCTGATCTTGATTTATCTAAACCCGACAAAGAAGATTTAATTAATTTCGAACAAGAAAAGTCTTTGTCCAAGGTCAACTAGAATATCTCTGATTAACTTCTGGAGATAAGAAGAGTGGTTACCAAATATATTAGTCATTTATTGTTTGGAAGACGATCTAAAGGGTTGAGTGCATAAAGTCTTCCGTGAGATTGAGGAAACTTAGGATAATGGAGCCTATCTTAGCATTCACGTGTATTGGCCAGCATTGGTTGTAGGCGAGGGGTTACAAATGGAACTAGGTAACTATGGTAGTTTACTTGGTCTCGACTGTACGAAGTTGGTAGTGGTCTTTGTATAGCGGCTTAATTCTGAGAGTATCCAAAACTGGACAAGGTCCAGGGTTTTTCTGCATTTGCGGTTTCCTCGTTAACAAATATTGTTGTGTCTTTACTTTTAGTTTCCGCAATTATAATTATTGTTTTAGTTGTAATTAAAAGTAAATACACTATACGTTAATCTGACACTTGATATTGATCATATAGTTAAATCGGTCTTGTACCTAAACTATTATCAGGTGATTATTTTATTGTTGTATTGTTAGGACTTATTTGTCCATTGAGGATCACACAAGGTATCTGACTTATAGGTTAAAGCGAAAATACTATGGTGTACTTTGTACCCTCGTCATTTCAATATCGATGGAAATTTATGATAGTTGTGGTGGTGGATCTGGTGGTGATAGTGGTGGTCGATGTTGGTGGCCGGTGGAGGAGTAAATAATGTTAATTAGTGGTGGTGAAAGGCATGGGTGGAGCCATCCCATGGAGAGGGCAGATGGCTTCCTATCATGATGGGCTTGTTTGCAAGACTCTATTCTTTTCAAATAATAATATAAGATCCAAACCCCATTTTTACCATTTTGTTTGTAGTTGCAGGAAATCCTACCCTACACGCCTCACAAGAATCTATACAATCAAACCATTTTAAGATGAACAATTATAGTTTTTATTGATTAAATTCTTGAATGTTTACAAGATGAAAAGGAAATGAGCTAAAGAATTACAATCACTCTAAACTTTCTCTCTCTTAATGACTTGCCCAACACTCGAAAAAGATCTCCCTCTCAATAGGCCTGTTCGGCTCTTTATATAGGGTATTACATAATGGATGACAGCTAAGATGTCCTTTATTTTCGGGAATGATTTGCGAAATATCGCAAGTGTACAAATATACAATCTCGCAACACTCCTAAACCTCGCCAGGTCTTCACATCTTTCTCGTGTTCTGGCTGTCGTCATCCATTGTGTCATTTATATTATTCGTTTGCGACGCCTTCGCAATGAGTCGTTTATGGATTTCGCAAAGGCGTTGGTGTTGCGATATTCTGATCCTACATCTCGCCTCTTTTCATGTCTTCTCTGCGAAGGAGAGAACGTCATGAGAACTAATCTACTCAAAATGCCGCAACTGTTCATCCTTATCTGTTTTGACATGACTTCGTACTTTTACAAAATTTATTGCATGTGTCCCTTCTTCCATTCATTTCTTGACACGTCTTTTTCAACCGTCCTTTCTCAACCGTTCATGTCTACTCTTCGCATTAAATGTGTTTGCCTTTTCGAGAATTCTTCTCTCTATATTTATTTTTCTTACTCCTCTCTTCTTCTTTTTTACTCTCTTTCTTATCTTCTCTGCAATTTCTCTTCTTCATCTCTCCGTAACTTCCGCTCCTGCTACTGTAAATTTTCTTCTTTTTCATCTTCTCTTCATTCCCATACTCTGAAAGATGCCTCAAGTTGGTCGTAGATATGAAGTTCTTTTGGGAGAGGTTCAAAAGGATTTACAAGAGAAGGGTTTCTCATTATCCATTATTCCCGATCAAGAATCCACATCTATTCTTTCCGCCAAATTATTTACTGATCATTGTTGTGATGATCAAAAAATCATAATTTCGCTAGGTCAAATTCTCGCTGGTCTTCCCATTCCTCTCTACAACCCTGAACTTCCCTTGTTTTATGAAATTCTTGCTCATGAGAAATTCTCGCGAGCTATCTACCAATTAAGCGGAGATTGTATCTGCTTAATACTTGAGTTCGCCAACCGTGGTGCTGGTAAGGGATCTCTTTATCCCAATAAAGTCAGAGATCCTAAATTTGCAGACTTAGAGATATTCGTTGAAAAATATTCAGCAGGGAGTTTCTTTCAAAATTATGAAGTAATAAACATGAAGAACGACAGAACTCGCTGGGGTGCACGTTTGAAAAGAAAAGAAAATATTCCCGGTTACAGAATACTTATGCAGGATATCGATTGGCATTCTGGCAAGAACAATGTTCCTCGCCATTCCAAAGACGACAAATGGTGCGTCTTTCCGCTATTTTTGAATGGACCTTATATTTCAGGTTCAAATGTACTCCCTGCGAATCTCGCCAACTATCAGCCTTGGGTGTTTAATTGGCTTAGAAGGCAAAAGAGGTATGCTTCCTAAATTTCACTTAGCTTGTGATCTTCACTTCTTTTTATATCTACTAATCTTGCGAAATTTTCAGATTATCAAATTGAGAAAAAGTTACAAACGAAATCCTAAGGCGAGTACTCTGGCGATACTCCATTCAATCACGGATGAAGTAAGAAATACTTTCTTTTGCTATTTTTAACAATATTGTTGCCTCTGTTTCTTATCTTCATTCGTGTGCGAAGGTTGGCGTTGAAGTTGTTGTAGAAGAGGAAATTTCTGAAGCTACGAAAGCTAAAGGCAAGGGTAAAATTCCTCTTCGCAAGAAGAAATCCGCTGACCCACCTTTTAAGAAGCGAAAGATTCATTCTCCCTCTCCTTCAAATCCTCAATCTAGCGAAAATTCTGACAATGAAGACAATGATGATGTTGATACTTCTCTCGCAAGGGAGGATCTTCCAACTGACTCTTCCATGGCACAACTATCCAGCATCTTCTCTGATTCCATGCAAGGGATGGGAGATGAACGTCTTTCTAATACATGAAAAGCCCTTGCGAGTATCTGTGATGCTCCTTTATTAGAACATGATGATTCTCTTCATGGAGTTTCCAGATCTGTGACTCCCAGTTTTCTAAACTCTCTCGGCGTCTTGGTATGTTTTTATTCCCTTATTTCTTCATAATTTTGATCTTAGGTCATCCCTTGTTAATTTCTCCATTTTCCTTTATAGTCTGGGAGAGCTTCCTTTGATGTTGCCTCAGATCTCGAGAAAAGACGCAGCATTCTTGAAAAGAAAAACCTTCAACTTCGCAAGAAAAATGAAGAATTGGAAACTGAAGTTGTTGCTCTTCGCAAGAGAGATAAAGAATTTGAAAGTGAAACTGCTATTCTTCGCGAAAAGACCAAACAATTGGAAGTTGATTCCTCCACTCAGAAGAATAAGATATCTAGTCTTCAAAGTGCCAATCAGCAACTGTATGGTATGAGATTCTTCCCTTTTCCTTTGTTTTGTTCTCTATTATTTTTCCTTATCGGACTTATCATTTTCGCAGACGTTTATAACCTTTCTGATGAAGCCATTCTTCTTCATTCATTTCCTGAACCTATGGATAATGATGCTCTTCTCGCTCACCTCAACGATTCTTTAAATAGTTTTTCAAATAACAAAATTAGATCTCTTCCTCTAAACGAACTTCAATCCAGATTTTGCCTCTTAGAAATTGATCATAGATCTAGATTGGGTTTATCCAACCAACTTAAACGTCTATATCTTAGTTCCCAAGAGAAAATTAATATTTTAAGGAAGAAAATTAGTAATCTTATAGATGACAAAGATCGCATCGCTAATCAAGGTGCTCAGGCATTAACGAAATTCCAAAAAAATCTTCTTTAAGTTCAAGTTGAACGGGATGAGTCCATTCGCCAAAATGCTATACTTAGCGAAAGAGAGAATCAAATTCGTTCCCTTCTTCTCATAAACAATGACGATGAATTCGCTTGGGCTGCGAAAGTTTTAGATGACGCCAGAAATAACTTAGGTGTTGTTAATGTTAGCCTTCAAGTTGAGCATACGGCATTGATTAGGGATATGATTTCTGATAGAGAAGGTTGTTGATCATTCTTCTTTATCTAACTGTTTGTTTTTCATGAAATTGTTATTAAGTTACTGATTCATCGTCACATGTTCGCAGAAGACGAAAAGAGATTTCGCAGGAGGATTGAAGAACTTGAATCTGAGAAAGAACAACTCGCAAAGGAGTTCTCTCTTCGTAATGATAAATATTCCAAGTTAAAGAAGCAACTACAAATTACTGTAGCGAATTTCAAAAATGATGATGTTCTCTTTCGCAATCAGACTATTAAGACAGTCTGTGATAACAACAGTATTCCTCATTCTTCATACCCTTGTCTCCTTGAGGAAATCCCTGAAAATATGCCTTCTTTGGATATCTCTGACAGCGATGCTAGCGAAGAAGAGGAATCTGATGAAGATAACGAAGTAAAAGGATCTGATGAAGAAGAAGAATCAAACAAGAAATAGCTCCATTTTCTTCTTTCTCTTTTTGTAATATCTGTACATTTATCCTTTTAATCTTCCATTTTTTTAATCTTTTACTGCAAGTTTCTTGGATCTTCAAATACAAGTTCTACTTTTGTTGTTTCTTTCTGCACATGTTAAAAGAGCCATTCTTTTTTGCAATACAGTTAGTCAATATTATGAGTGCGTAAATCTATCATATGAAAATAAATAACATGTTTTTTAATCTATTCATTCCCATACTAGATGTAGGATCAGAATATCGCAACACCAACGCCTTTGCGAAATCCATAAACGACTCATTGCGAAGGCGTCGCAAACGAATAGTATAAATGACACAATGGATAACGACAGCCAGAACATGAGAAAGATGTGAAGACCTGGCGAGGTTTAGGAGTGTTGCGAGATTGTATATTTGTACACTTGCGATATTTCGCAAATCATTCCCGAAAATAAAGGACAGCTTAGCTGTCATCCATTATGTAATACCCTATATAAAGAGCCGAACAGGCCTATTGAGAGGGAGATCTTTTTCGAGTGTTGGGCAAGTCATTAAGAGAGAGAGAGAGTTTAGAGTGATTGTAATTCTTTAGCTCATTTCCTTTTCATCTTGTAAACATTCAAGAATTTAATCAATAAAAACTATAATTGTTCATCTTAAAATGGTTTGATTGTATAGATTCTTGTGAGGGGTGTAGTGTAGGATTTCCTGCAACTACATTGTTCACCCTGAATAATTTTGTCTTTCTGTAATTAAATTCTTAACTCCAACCCTGGTGGAAGAAGTGGTGGTAAATGGAGGTTCATCTAGCAATGGTGTGTGCTGGTGAGTAGCAACGGAGAATGTTAATTCTCTATCATTATGGTACAAAATAACATTATAATGAGGAAGATGTATAGTTGATCGTTTCTAGTGTATAAACTCGATTACAATGAAAAGAAAACATGACAATTAAAAAAGTACCATGAACGATTGTGACTTTATATAGTAACAAGAAATAAATGACACATGTAAAAATCGGCACCCGCACAATATCAACCATGTGCAGTTACGGATAGACAAAGCTGAGATTCAGATTTGTCTAGGGAGGAGATAAATATATGATTGTGGTTGTCCATACAAATTTTGTAAGTGACATCTGTGATTGAAAGTTAGAAACGTATCCAACGGTCTTAGTTTGTTTACCTCATTATTTTTTCATTAAATTTTATTAACAAACATTTTATTGATTCCTCATGGGAAGTGTCTCATTAATTATTGTAATTAAGTATATTTCTATTAATAGATAAAACAATTCATCACTAATTATATCAATATAATATTAGGGATGACTGGTGTAGTATTGGTGAGTTGTGTTGGAGCCGATGAAAGCAGTGATGATGAAAGAAGTAATAATAATGGGTGATTCTGGTGGTAGTGGTTATTGGTTAGTCCAATAGCAGGCAATGTTTATTTTTTGTCCTTATAACACATGACGTTATGGAAGTTGTGGTTGAATCCCTTTAGCGTATTAAAATATTCGCTCGTTAGAATACAATTAAAAACTTGACAATTACAATGCAAGAGACAATACTGATCACTTTATATAGTAACACCAAATAAATTATATGGGTCACAATTGACCACAATGATATACGTCACAGTTGTGAAACTAAAAAATTTATTTATGAGACCGGGTCATTGCGATACAGATCAAACTTTAGTGTTAAACATAAAATAATTGAACTTAAGATTCGGAAAAATTGTACAATTTAGTGTTGAATATAAATGATTCAGACAATATTTTTTGGACTATTTTTGTCAAAAACAAAAAATTAATTAAAACTTGCAATTTTTTCCAAGCAATGTCTTTAGACTCATACACCTCTACCAGTCGACTAGCTTTTCTTTATACTCGTATTAGTTAGGTTTCTTAACCGAGTCTTGACCGAATTCAACTGAATATTTAGGCTTTTGAAATGAAAATTGATCATATCAATAATTGTAAAGGAAGGGATGTCGACCTTGAGACCTCAAACTTATATGGTACAACTTTATACCATTGTTCCACCTTGTCATTTGACGATTATAATGACTTTTTTAATATTTATATTATATTTATTTAAATGCTAAAAACATAGATACAATTTAAAATAAACCGTCTTATAATTATACCATGAATTTTCGAGTGGCAAATCAATATATGACGTCATCTTTAAAAATAAAGAATGAGTCACATCATGAATCATGATTTCAATACATTTCCTAAGGGCATCCATAATAATGGGCATTAAAACTCATTTGCAAAAGTATTATTTAGACTTTTATTTAGGAGAGCTTATGCATGCGGAAAATATATGACATAGCTACTAATTATCTAAAATAGTACAGCGTATTTAGCCGTTATAGTTTATCATGCGGGTAATATTCTAAATGTTTGGTCTTATTTAGAGTTTGTCTTGTGGCTTTTTGAGTTTATGTCATCACTTCTAAACTTAAGAAATATTAAGAAATTGGATCTTAGATCCTATATTATATATACAAAATTAAAGATTTCTCTGTCTATTGGAGATGTTTTTTTTTTTTTGGTAATAACATTATAAGATAAATTTTTCTTTTTTCAACAGTCCTGCGATACTATGGCGCAGGTGATCCACTAGTATATATATTAGTAAATATAATCGAAAAAATAAGAAGACATACTTTTCAAGATTCATCGACTATTGTTCGAATGCCCATTCAAAAATCGTGTCGGCGGACACCGATAGGGGTGAAATTACAACCACGAGCAGACAAGTTCTACTGGTAAAACACCATGTATTCAATTAAAAGGATAAGATTGACATGATAATGCCCTAGAAATCAAATACAAAGATGATTAATAAGGCCAAGCACACTATGGTGCACAAATGTGGATGCTAGTTATAAAAAAGAAATTAATAAAGCAGGAATTTGACTAACTATTCGTGACTTTACAGGAGAATAGTTTGGAGTCAGACAATGGAGACTTGATTAAAGAACATGAGGTGGAGGAGCTGGAATGCATGGCTTTAGAGCAAGCTGGGCAGCATCAATGGAGTATGAAAAAGTAGTTTTTGAATCTGATAATCAACTTCTTATTGGATCAATCAATGAATCACATCCGACAGTCCATTAGTTAAATTATAATTTTATTTTAGATATAAAATTCCTTGTACAAGAAAAACCTCTTTGGTCTTGTAATTTTGTTAATCATCTTAAAAACAGTATGGCGGACAATTTAACCAAGAAAGTTAGACCAGATGGTGCCAATTTTGAGTTTTACAATACTTTTCCTCCTAATATCAGTACTTGGATAAATTAGGATAAACTATATGTAAACCTCTAATTTTCTAATAAAAATCTTTATTGGATCAAAAAAAAAAAAGATGAATGAGGTTGGCATTATACTTCAACAGGTAAACATTGGCAGGGACGTGTTTTAGATAGGAGGGATGGTCGACCACTTTGGCCCAAAAAATACTCTCTTTTTACTATATGGGCTATTTTGTGTTTCCTCCCCTGCCAAGATAGTTAATTAGTGTTTCCTCCCCAAAAAGATTGAAATTAGTGTTTCCTCCCATCGTTAGCTTTTCCATCCACTGCTCCGTTAGCTGAGTCAGCACATGTGCACGCGTGGCATAAATTGTACACATGTTTTATGATTGTCCCAAAATACCCTCGACTAACTCATTCTTAATTGTCTACTGCCCTCAAATTCTCCAGAACAGATCGAGATGGATAATCAAAAATGAGCAGGGAAGCTAGGGTTCCTGAAATTTATGAAATGAATTTATGATTGAATCGATTGTTGTTGCTGTTAAAATCAAGAGATGGAAGATGGGTTTCTGGAATAGGGATGATTGAGCAGTGAGAGTTGATTGCCGTAGGTTTTAGGGTTTAAGAAGATGAATCCGGTGACTATGCTGCAGCCATGGTTCAGTTAAGGAATTCACCCAGAACAGGACATGGATAGATGGTGGTGTTTGAAACGAATGAAATATAGAGAATAACAAGGAAATAGAGTTGTTGCCGGTGATATTAAAATTGATTGATTTCCTTCCATGGGTTCAGGTGACGGAAGAAGATGGATTCAAAGATACGAAGAATTGGTCATGTGGGAATTTTATTCCTCCAATTTTGAAGCTTGAGATTATGCAGCCATGGAAACAACAGAAGAAATTGCATTTAAATGTCCTTACCTGCAGACTCGAATGCATACAAGACCCGTTGTTCCCTAGCAAAATATCAACAAACAATCACCAAATATCTTCCCTTGATCTGGTCTGTAAGTTGGCTTGATAGTACTGGCACCAAATATTTACCCCGCGAACAAACTTATAATTAAAGTGAAATCTGAGGTAAAGTAAATATGATCCTGAATTTCTCAATCTCATCACTCTTTTTTAGCATCTGAATTTTAATTTATGATCTGAAATTGATTTGTCGTGATTGGATGCGTTTGGAAATTGTTCGACTTTTTGTTAATTTAGGTTTGATTCATATGAAATTTTAGGTAATTGGATATTTAACAAAGAAGAAGACGAGCACCAACATGGTTTTGTTCATCACTATCCTGCAAAATGCGTATCACTTGTTCGATAGAAGTCTTAAGTGACCGGGTTACTTAAAACGAATTAGGATTGACACATATATTTGGCACAAATCTATCTATAAGGGTAATATGGGAAGTTCACAAAAAATAATAATAAAATTTGCCACATAGATATTCACGGTGACTCAGCTAACCGAACAGTGGATGGAAAAGCTAACGATGGAAGGAAACACTAATTTCAATCTTTTTGGGGAGGAAACGCTAATTAGCGATCTTGGCAGGGGAGGAAACACAAAATAGCCGTTACTATATTTATGTGTATGCAACTTTATCTTAGTTATTTTTTCATTAATTGTGAAAATTGAACCATTAACATGCGAAGGCATAGCTACTAATATTTTCTTTTTTCGGTTTCTAGTACCACTACCGGTGTTAGTCTTAGTTTTTCATAATACTAGCAATAAACATCTTGTATGAGAAAAATAAGAAGCATCTTGCACAATATAAGTCTCCCAAAATTTCATGCTTCTCATATATGATTCATGTGGTACTTTTTTAAATTCCAAAATGTAAAATATATGTGATTCGTGTGATATCTTTTGCACTTCAAAATGTAAAATCGCATTTGAATAATGCTTTGTTATTCTATGACTTTCTTACATGGAATCACATTTTAATTTTTATTTCATAAATATTCAGTGAGTTTCGAAAAATTTTACGAGATATTAAGTTTCCTCTTTGGGTGATTAATTAAGTACAGAAAACAACACGCCTTAGCTCCCTAGATCTTGTATATATCAAGGATGGATCCGTGTTGAACAACTTTTAATGGCTCATGCGTTTGGTTTAGTTGTACCTTTTCCTTTCTATTTTTCTATAATCAAACATTAAAAATATTGATTTCAAAACTGATGTATGCGGAGATCGTCACTTAGAGCCGGTAGTAACCAATTCGGTGGCAAAAGCTCAAAACATGCTCACACTATGCTGAATCTTTATTTTTACATTGATCAAGCTCAAGGGTATGGGATATTATCGACCCTTGTGTTGATATTTTTTTTTACGTCAAAGGGAAAATTTTATGAAAAAACATGGTCACAAAAAAGTGATCATTTAAAAAAAAATAAAAAAAAAAAACTATATATGGGCTCAATTTTTTTGGTTTGAGAGCTCACCAGATGACAAAATCGGATCATGAAATAATACAAAACCGCTTATCCTGCTAATTTTATTAATGGCCATAATACCCTCGATTACCTAATGTTAATAATTAAATTAACTAATTAAACTAATGATTAGATTAGGCTAATAATTTGATTTATAGAGTGTTTGAAAATCAAAATCAAAATTTTTTGGTTTCTGTAAGAAGAAGTGCGGAGAAATATTTAATAAAACCCTAGAATTTTGGGTTTTCTCGATCAGAGGTGATTCTAACAAGATTAGCGAGGTAAGTGAATCCTCATCTTCCGAATCAGAAAACAATGATCCAACTACGGATGATTGTTAGACAATCAAGGATTTTTTAACTCAAACTAAACATATTTATTAACTTTATTATGATTTTGAAGGATCAAGCCAAGAATATGAAGAAACAAGTGCTCAAGATGGTCAGGTATACCTCTAACTTCACTCCAATTACAATTTGGTTGCTCGTATTCGTTAAAAGTATGTAAATAAATAAAGAATGGAACTGACATTTAAATCATGTAGATTAAGCACTTATGACTAAAACTAAAGGTAAGCCAAATAGTATTATCAAATATGTGGGATGAGAGCCATGGAAAGTCAAAACTACATGTTACGTTCTTGCAACTGGTATAGTGATAGCTCATTTTTGGATATATTTATTGTTAGAGCATTGCTGGGTTGAGCCCTCCAAGCGTTGATATGTCAAGGTTGGTTGTCATATTTTAGTATCAAAACTTATAAGTCGCTTGATTAGGTTACTAGAGTCAACTTCGATAGGTTAGACTAGAAATTATAGAAACGTTGAGACGTACAAGAATTACTCTGAAGACCTAAAGATTCCGAAGAAATATTGAATATCAACGAAGACATTATCCTTCCATTTGAGGTTAGTAATATATGATTTGACTTGTTTTCATTTCTATATCGTAGCTTTCAAGTCGTTTGTGATTGAAAACATAATATATATATATATATATATATATATATATATGAAACTTTGATATCAGAGACTTGATCACATTATTATGTTCAAAGTGTCAAGGAACAATATATCAATAGTTATGAATGCTTTATATTGGTATATTGAATTACGAAGTATAATGTTTATCTTTTGAACTCATAATTGCGAAATCAACATAATCTTTGTAACTTGTTACTAGATTGCGTAGTGAATATAGGTTTGATTTCATGCCTATCTAGAAATCTATTTTTATTTACATGAGTTTAAGGAAGTAGACGTACAAACTTGTTTCGTAGTTGAAAGGAAATTATTAGGATTGAAGGTCCGGTTTTCATTAAGTATCTAAGGTTGGACCGATCCTACCATGTATATGGAATCAGTGTAGAACCGATCCCAACCTATATCGGGAGTCAAGGTAGAACCGATCCTATCTTATGTTGGGATTCAAGGTAGAACCAATCTGTACCTATATTGGGAGTCAAGGTAGAACCGAATCCTAACTTGATTTAGGAGTTAAGGTAGAACCAGTCCTAATAAGCAAAACCGATTTTCATATTAGTCACGTATATGTGATTTTGGAAATTAAGATTGCAAAATAGGAAAGTTCAACATGTCGACATAGTGAGAAATTTGAACATGTGCATAAATCTTATATTTTTATTGTTCAATGATATTCCGGTTTTTAACAAAACCTGCATTGTTTACAAATCATTATAGTGATTACTTTTAGTTTTTATTTCTACTGGGCACCCTTCGGGATGATGTGCTCACTCAATTCCCACTTTCAGTTTCAGAGACAGATTCAAATGTGCACGTGGCGATGAAAGTTTCGAGGAGTTGGTTTCGATAGTTGGTTATCTTACGCTATGTTTATTTTGTGTTTATATTCTATTTGTAAAACAAATCATTATTAACTATAAAATGAGGCACTAACATTGTGACGTCACAATTTTACTTAAGGGGCGTCACAATTTTGAGGGTCCTTTCGCCCCCTAAGATAGCAGCTGACTAGTCCAAGTGATTAACTATAAAATGAGGCACTAAGGATCTAAAACATCTAATTAAACATTAGAAAGAAGTTCTAAGCAAAGATTAACCCAAATCTAAACCCTCTCTAAAATAAATACAAGAACATACTCAAGGTGAGATCCCAAACCAAAATATTTGAGAATCTTTTAGATTTCTGAAGTATATGTTTTTGTTTTACCAGCAAACAAAAATATCTATGGAAAGATATATTAGTTATAGTTAAGTCCTAGCTTATATTGAGTTGTCCAAGAGCGATTTCTGTTGTACAGTTGGATATTGGTTGGAAGTAGACAAAACCTAAAATGGGAATATATTGTATATCTTTTGATATTTTTGATTATGGGAATTCCTTAGTGTCCAAAATGCCTTGGTATTTAAATAGTGAATGTTAGAGCATAGCTCGGTTGAACTCACCAAGCGTTGGTATGTCAAGTTTGGTTGTCATATTTTAGTGTATCAAAACTCATCTAAAGTCTCTTGATTAAATACTAGAGTCAACTTCGTTTAGGTTAGACTAGAAAGTCTAGGAATGTTGAGACATACAAGTATGACTCTGAAGACCTGAAGAATGTGAAGAAGTAGCGAACCACAACGACGACATCATCCCAAAACTTGAGGTTAGTAATATTGACTTGAACTGTTTCATTCCTAACGTATCTTTCAAGTCGTGAAAACATAACTGCGAAACTGTATATATTGTACATATTGTATAATACTCTAGTGATGTGACATGGTCAGAATTGTATGATCATAGTATAAGGAATTAGACTACGAAGTATAACGCTTATCTTTTGAACTTCATAGCTATGACATCGACATAATCTTGCATATATTGTTATGATTATGTGAATGGGTTATGGTGAAGATTTCATCCTAGGGAACAATGTTTTACATTCGTTTAAAGGAAGTACATTCATGAACTTGTTTCCTGAATCGAAAGGGAAATCATTAGGCTTATTGGTCCGGCTATTCATTGCAAATCTTTGGATGACCAATATGTGTGAGATGGTAGTACCGATTTTAACTATGTTATGTATCTTGGTATAACTAATCACAATGCATGACGTATGATTTGGTATGACTGGTTTTATTAATTGGTGTAACCGATCCTAAGTAATCACCATGTGATGGTATGATCGATTCTTATAATTGATGCGACCGATCCTAGTAATTGGTGTGACCGATCACAAGAGCTTGTGTAATCAATCCTTATAATTGGTGTAACCGATCCTAGTAACTGGTGTGACCGACCACAAGTAGATACCATATATAGAAGTAACCGATCTTACCTAATTATTTTTATAAGGTAGTATTGTTCCCTACTTGATTATTTTTTAACCGATCCCTATAATTGGTGTGACCGATCCTACGTGATTCTTTTTATTGGGTAATATCGACACCTACATGATTACTTTGATAAGGTAGAACCGATTATCTTAAACTTCAATATGCCAACATACTTTTGAACACGTACAGTAACTCTTATCATTTATTGTTCAACGATATTCCTTAGTACTCAAGGATATCATGTGCCGAAATAAATTGAAAATCTTTTAATTAAGGCTTTTGGTTTTATATGCTTTAATTACCAGCAATTAAATGCATATCTCTATGAAATTCCATACAAATCTTGTTTGACTACCCCCTTGTAAGTTTGCAGAATTTTTAAGGCAAACAAGGAAAAGAGTACTTTTAAACATTTTTTACAATTATACCCTTATGGTAATAACTAGTGAAATTTAGAAATGATTTATCTCTCAAAATACTCCACGGATGTTCGCAAACTTCAAACCATTGAAAAGCATTTTAAAACACCTACGTAACGAATATAAACATGCCTATCAAATTATTCATATTTTTTATATTTTTTATAATTAACTAAAAGGATAATTTTAGAAATATCTCCTTGTTTAGTGATATATGTCACTTATTAGTGGGACAAAATGTAAAATCAAATAGGTCACTTAATAGTGGGACGGAGGGAGTAAAAATTAGTAATGTGCATTTACTAATTGGAGATTTTCTATTGAGAGATTTCGGAAATATTGGACAAGCATTTATTGGAATTAGGAAAACAGAATATTGCTATTCATTGCATATCTTGAGAATATTTTCCGTTTTCGAAACTCCTTGGTGTCCAAACATCCTTGATCTATAAATACCTAAGTTTGCATTTCTAGCAAACCATCTTAAGGGCCAGGCAAACTTCATTTCTTGTTGTTTCTGGTGGAGCCGTCTATTTAGAGATGAAAGTATCCTAATTAGGTGAAATATCTTACGACCACTTGTTTAAAGACTTCTGTGGGATCAAGATGTTCTACGAGTACCGTTGGTGGAAAACTAGATAATACAGTGTTATTAGTTTTCGATTGATTTGATTGACTAACGGTTGTTGAAACTTTGGTTGCACCTAGTTTGTTTATTTTTGAGAATCTTCTCTTCTGATATAAGATTCACTCAAACTAGATCGAAGTATCGACGGGATCTTTAGAACTGTTGTTAGATCTAAAGACATCTTGTGATAATCCATTGTTAACGGACTTCGTTCTGTGTGTGATTGATCACAAGAGATTCAAGTGGTGTTGTGCATGTTATTATTGAAGATTAAAGAAGATTTGAAGACGAAGAAGATTTCTTATTAGTTCTCATATCTTTGTGTGTGCACAAACCTTGATCAGCTAGGATCCAACTAGAATCGGATTTATTCGATTGATTAGTTGTGTGAGGTCGGCATCGTTTTATAGTTTCTCGTTGAGATCTATACTGATTGATTGTGAATCTAAACTTAACTGCTTTGGTAGTTATTGGATAGAATTATCTAACCACGCAAAGGAGTTTATTAGATTATACGGAAGAGTCTTTGTGTATGACTTGAGATATGTTTAACTTGAAAGAATCAAAAGAGTTGTTACCAAACAGATTTGTTGTTCCTTTACTGTTTGGAATACGATCCAAAATAATTGTACCAGTGCGTGGCCTTCGAAGTCAGAAGCACAGGGATACTGAGAAAACTAAGTGAACTAGGGGTAGTTGCTTATACGAAGTTGGTGTAGATATTGTATGGAGGATTAATTATGAGAGTATTCAATTCTTGTAGTGTGATTGTTGATGGTGGTTTTTAGTTCAGGGCTAAAACTGTAAAACTCCATATTTGTATGCCTGCTTTCTGCAAAGAAGTAGAGATGTTAAGAAACTGACGAGCGTCTATACCTCACTGCATACATATGAATTATGTAATTCAATATTTATGAGATTTATTAGAATAATATTGGTGCATGTAGCAACAATCTCAAATATTCCATGAATCTTATTTAAGCTCCCGTCTGCATTATTCACTAATGCAGGGCTTGCTGAGCACTTATCCTATGCTATGTTTCCTGCTGAACTCTTAATATTGACATGATTTGACAATTAATGTTCACTCTCAGCTGGGTAGCATGAATTTCCCTAAGTGTCAGGATTAAGATGTGCATAAAGGTACTCAATCAGAAGCGCAAGCTGCGCTGCTCTCCAAGATGAAAATTGGTAATTTTGTATCAACGTGCAAAATTCACCAAAAATTTGATTTATTTTGTGTCAACTCACAAAATTCAAAATTTTGACCTAATTCTATCAATTTACAAAAATTAGTTTTTTTTCCCCAAAACGGAACATGCACGATATCTCGATTCTTATTGGTCGAGACCAAAACCTAGGCAAGCTAGGAAACCAGGATATCATGTAGCTAGTAGGAGTGGAATCCCACCAAAAGTTAGAAAATAAGAGAAGGGGGAAACTGTGACTAATTTGAGCGGTAGCAAAAGAGGCGCGGCCGCGCCACTTGGTCGGCCGGTTCACCATGGACGGGGCCTTACATCACCGACCGTCTACACCTTATGTCATTGTTCGTCGGCCCCTCTTCCCAGTCGACCAATCAGATTGCTTTAAAGTCGTGGGCTATGCTTTTGATTAAAGGTGAAAGTTGGCCGGTCGACGTGTTTAATTTCTTAAAGAAATATATCTTGGCAATCCAAGTCAGTCGCAAAGCGTTCACGACCACACGACTTGGTCGGTCAATCTGACGAACTTGGCTCCCTCCTAGCGTGACCAAACAAGTTCTTTGGTACTCTCTGATGAACCCACTTTTATCTTAGCCAATTAGAACTCTCCTAGCCCGTAGGTAGTATTCACAATTGCTATCCAAAGTTGGCTAGTCGAGCGGCTCCAAAAAAGGGTCTTAATTAGGTTAGGTCCGCCCATGGCAGTCTTAAAATCTCAACCGTCCAACTTAGACGGCCAAATTGGTCAGCTTAAATTCCATTTGGTGCGACCAATAAGGTGCCATTGTGATCACTGGGTGTCCCTCTCCTATGAAGACCGATCGACTCGTCTTCAATCATCTAAACTAGCTCCTGGCATCTGCTTAAAATGGGTTGGTCACGCTCCCTATAAAACCTTAAATAAATTCCACGGCAATCAACAACTGTCCTAAATCATCTCAACCGCCCAAGTTGACCAGCTTAGATTTAATTTGAGCTAACTAATGAGGTGACATGACGACTACCGGTCATCCACCTCCTATGAGAGCCGATCGCCTCGTCCTCAACCTACACGAACATCTCCTGGTAGCTTCCCAAAGATGGCCAGCCACGTCCCTTTTAAGACCGTGAAATCCGTGACTGACTCGAATAGGATCTATACAACGATGCTTCATATGCATCGATTATTTTGAGTTGCTTGCTTAAAAGCGATGTTTTTCATGCATCGATTACAAACAATATTTTATAAATATCGATTTTACAAATAATTCAATTATTTAACCTAAAAGCACCATATGCTATTTTTTGAGTGTTGGCTCACGGCGAGTCTCATTCTTACAATTTGACTTGCCACTTATGAATCTCATCCAGGTAAACCAAATTATACGAGTAGGCTTTTACCTGGCAGCCTTAGTAATATAAACCATGCCAGTCATGACTAATTACTATTTTTCTTCCAAAATACTTGAGACATCAAACATTTTACAAATGAGGGATGTTCATTAGGGTATTGGTATGGTGGTTTACAACATGCGACGTGCAACACATCCATTAAGAGAAAGTGTCTGGAATAGCAGATATGTGACAGGTAGAGGAGTAGTGGGAGTACAAACCGTCCAATCTTCCCATAACTACAAGACACGGTTTTACCACTCACCCATGATCTCCACTACTTCACAACTCCCACTTCCAGCGTGCCAGTGTGTTCGACTATGACTTGTATAAATAGAATTTCAATCTATTTCAACAAAAACATCAGTTATGAGCATAAGTATTTCAGAAACCATCTAGGATTCACAGCTTACACTTTGAAAGCAAATTCTACGTTCTTATATAAGTCATAAAACTACACTTTACATAATTCATCATTCTCATATCAACACTTTCTTTGCTTCCCTCCCTAAGATCAACCCTTCTCCTTCATTTTGCAACCGAAGCAAGACTGGAACGGCCATTTATTGGTTTAGGCAAGGATTGTACAGATTGATCTCTCGAATCTAAAATAACTCTTGTGCAGTATATTTGTTTGGGGTTTAGATTTGTTTCTCATAGACACACCCAATTTACCATTTTCAACAGAATCAGTTTTTATCCTATTACAAATTGGCGACCACAGTGGAAGATTAATCTATTGGTTGCAATATCAATTTCTCATTTTTCATTTCAATTTTCTCAATTTCAAAATGGTGGATCTTAGGTCTGGTTCAGTAACTAATCCTGATGCTACTGGCGCTGAAAATACTCTTGGCGCCAATATTCATGTTGTTGACACCAACGTACCACCTACCGGGGCTGTCAATACATCCCATGGCGTTACGTCCTCTACCACAAACACCAGTGGAGCTCGAAATATTTCCTCCGGTGTAACACCTCCTATCACCAGAGCCAAAGCCGTTGCTACCCTTTCTAACGTTTCTTCGAGCGTGACACCTCCAATTACCACCAGAGCTATTACCACTCCTCCGTCAGGGCGGGAGGATGTAGGAGCCCGAGGAAACCAACCTCCTGTTACCATTGTCGATTTAATGGAGAGATATGAAGTTCTTGCCAAAGCTCAGACAGACATGGCTACAACTCAGAAGGAGGTACTCACTTTCCTCAAAACACTAACAGAAAGGTTACCACCAAAGTCACGTCAACCCCAAAGAGAGCAGGAAAGGAATGCTTTCATGACTCCTGGTGCAAGCACTTCAACAATATTTATAGATGAAGAAGCTCGCGTTGCTCCTGGACGTCCATCAGAAAGGAATCAACAATCCAATTTCGTCACGCGTGAAGACCTGGAACGACTTCTTCAAAATCGAGGCAAAGAAAACCCGCCAACCATTCATCAACACCAACCGCCTTATCCTCCTGATGTACAAAGAGTTCCTTTTCCAAGAGGATATTCGTCTCCTCAGTTCTCCCTCTATGACGGTACTAGTAACGTTCGTGAACACATCTCTCGTTTTTTAGAATCACTATGAGAGCATGAATACAACCATGTTCTCCGCCTGAAAGAATTATCGAAATCACTCACTGAGAGAGCATACACCTGGTACAATAACATTGCACCAAACAGCATAACCAATTAGTGTGAGATGGTTACCGCTTTCTACAAGAAATATTTTTTGTGTCTGAGCAAATCACTTTGTCAGACCTAGGAAGAATGTTTCAGCGAAACAATGAGCATCTGAATGATTATGTCATGAGATTCATAATTCAGGCATTAGATTGTCACGATCCAAATATGACTGAACAACAACTGGTGAAATTGTGCATCAATGGCATGGTACCTGTCTATCGTGTTTTACTGGAGAACATGTGCTTCCAGAGATTTTCTGAACTCCATGAAGCTGCTAAGCGCTCGGCTACAACAACACCTACCTTGCTGGAAAGAACCAGGCCCACCAGGAATGAAGATGCACGCGAGACTCGAGGAAGTAGACATATCATCAATAAGCAATACAATACTCCACCCTCTGTAAGCATTGTGAGTGCAGGAGGAAAAAGGAAAGCTCCAACCACAGAACAGCAACCCAAACGTGCGGCACCGGCATAATAGATAACTCAACCTCGAAAAGCTACGAATAAGACTCATGCACAGCAACAAGATATAGGAGAGGCTGCACCAAACTTCCCATTTCCAATCGAAGAGGTAATTGAACTCCTAGAGGCATGGATTCAAGATGATGCTATCAAGCTACCTCTTATCAGGCGTCCACCAACTGAGAAAGAAATGGAAGATCTTAAATATTGTCGTTACCATAGGTTCGTCAATCACCCCACCAGTGACTGCAACAAATTGAAGTGCATTTTCAAAGAGAAGGTGGATGCAGGGGAGATTCAACTAGGCACTAAGGGAGTTCACAGAGATCCTCTTCCTGTTAGAAGCTACATGATTTCTTGGAACTCCGTCCACAAAACTGTGCAGTCTATAATGGAGCATTTATGTGGAATTCTCAATTTTTCGAAGGCACAACGTCAAGATATATTCATAGCTCTTAATCATGTCATATAAGGAAAATGATTATTTTCAACCGGAGAAGCCGCTCCTAAACCTAAACCTCTCCTGGAGGACGCGGCTGGCGTATTTAACTGGGGAATCCTCACCACCACTCGCCTTTAACATTGATACAATCTATGTCTTTAACATTTTCACTATCAAGACTCTGAAGACTGCAGGAATTTCAAAGCAAGAAGTTGTTCACTGCCCAACTATGATCAAAAACTCAAAAGGAGAGTCCAAAGATGCTTACGGGTACATTAATCTCGAAATCAAGGTAGGAGATTCCTTGACATACGCCAAGTTTCATATTGTTAAGGAATACCCAAATTATGATGTCTATACCTGAGAGGGTCTCCAACAAGTCGTCCAATCCTGAAGGTTATTGGCTACCGTATCAACAAATCGCAAATGTGACACAATTGCCTAGAGAAAGTGGAGCGGCATTTATCCGCAGGTTTCGGACGCAAGTAAGTCTTATCAAACAACCCTTTTTTGCAACCGGTCACTTCTCATCCCGTCAAGACCTGGGGACTCGATCCAATCATCAACCCAGTTGTCATTAGGAGATGTGAATGGGATTCCAGTCCTTTCCAATATTTTATCAAGTGTCTAAAAGTATTCTCGCTCAAAGCTAAGAAGTCTAGATGCCAAGTAGCAGTACAGAACCTGAATCCTTTTCAGGTCGGGGATAGGGTGTTAAAGATCACTACTAATGCTTAACCTGCTCCGCCAAGTCTCCCATGAGATGAGAAAGAACCTCTCCTGGTTACAGAAATTATTTTGGGAGGCTACTGCAAGGTCATTGGTACTAACAATATGGAAGGAGTAGTAATATACTCCAGGTGGCTTAAACCTTTCGATGCTTAGGACGTCATGTCACCTTTGCCCCTAGCATTTCCTCTAGCGTTTCCTCTAGCATTTTCCTTTTTCATGCAATATATTTAAATCCTCCAAAATGATTGCACTGGCTTGCATTCATAGCTAGGATTTCAGTTTATCAGTTAATCGAAACATTATTTTCTTTCGGTTTTCTCTTAAAGGTTTAAATTTATTTATTAGGGAAATTCCTATAGCAATCAACAATTATTATTATTTTGTTGAGCCACGTGGATGAACAAACGCGTTTTTGAAATATGGTAAATCAGAGCAAAATGAAAAAATCTGATTTTTTTAGGGTCCCACTAGTGATTTTATTAATATAAACTAATAAGGGTTAGGTCCCACTGATTATTTAACTAATAAAATATAATAACCGAGGCTTTGGAGATAGAAAACCAAAGGGGGGGAAAACATCATCCGCAAGCGGTCACACTTTACCTGCCAGCGGGTTTTCTTCGTCGCGCGGTTGTAGATGAAATGCACGTTTCTTGTTGAGTCTGTTTTCATGTTTGTTGAGTCCATTGTAGGAGTAAAATGAACAAATCATGGATTTGTTCATTCCATAAAATTGCCCTTACAGTTTCTGTTGTGTTGACAAGAGACTTCTTCCAGATATTGTGAATTAAGTCTATACGGATGATGTTGTTCAACAACGTCATTAATGTCAATATCTATTCTTAGTAAACAATAATCTGACCTAACATGCGTCAGAAGTGTAAGAATTTCCTTCGGTGCTTGTGTTTTCCTTGCCATAATTGGCTTGAATTGCTAGTTCTACTCAAGACGGTTGTTGCTTGTTGGACAATGTGTGTTGCCCTATGAGTGGTATTTGGTCCTTGTATAATGGGTAACTCCCTTTCCCCATGCAGAAAAATTGAACCCAGAGTGAGGAAGCGCCAAGGATTAACTCCGCCTATGTATCTTCTTTCTGCACAACTTGCCTTCATCCAGGAAAAGGTAGCTACAGGCTTGGCGAGCCGACGTAAAACTCAGCCACATTATCATGAGATGAAACCCAAAGGATATTACGTTACCCTCTTTTCAATGCGTCTTGCAGAAGAAAAAAAACGAAGGGATCCTATTGGTTTAAACCTTGGCTTCCGTTTCTAGCCTACCCCAACTTGTTTGGGACGAAAAGATTTAGTTTTCAGTTCTCTGTGTAAGAATTTCATCGTTCAATTGGGGGCTATGAATTCCAATCTCCATCCATGGGAGGTGGATAAGGGGTGTCTAGATATAGTGAAAAGACTAGATTACCCTAACTCTAGGATTGTTGACACGTGTCATCTTATTAATATTTTTTTAAAAAAAAAAACTTAAAAAAAAAGTCTATAAGAAATAACTAATAGTTTTTTTTTAATGAATTTTTTTTGGTGATTTTTCTAATCCTTTTTATATTTTATATATATTTTTCATGAAATAAGAAAATCACAGTCGTTAAGATCCAAAAATCGCGAACATCACAACTTCTTTAAAAATTTGATTAAAAAAAATAGAGACGTCGTGGTCTTAAATTTTTTCCATGATGACTTTCGTAAATTTTGAAGCAGAAATTGGCTTCTCTAATAATTAGAGTCTTTATAGTTCTATATTTTAATCATAACAACTCTTTAAAATTTAAAACATAAATTGTGAAAAAGTCGTCACAATTCGTATGTATAGACAATAACGACCCTTTTAAGTCATCAAGGTATAAATTTTTCGACCATAACGACTCTACTTATGTCGACATGGTCTTAAATTTCGGCCATCACAAAGTCTTCCAATTTTGAAATAAAAATGTACATACATAATTTCTCATTATAGTAGTCATCGTTCTAAATTTTAACCTTGACGATATCTAGTATTAAAACAAAAAATTGACCATGAAAATCGTCACGGTTTAAATTTAAATCGTGATGATTTTTCATAATAATTGTTGACTTTATGAAAAGTCATCATGCTCGATAATTGAAAACCACTGCGACTTATCATGCATACCCGGGCAACTTTTCTTTAAAAGGTGGTTAAACTTTAATTAAGTAAAATTAATCTTAATTGGGTAAAATTATCCCTGATTAAGGGTAGATTAGCCTTTATGAAAATTATACGGTGTTGATGGTGGTTTTCAGTTCAGGGCTAAAATTGTAAAACCCTGTATTTAATGCGTCGTTGTTCTGCGAAGAAACTGAGCCATTTAAAAGTGATGAGCGCCCAAGCCTCTCTACTTACATATGCATTGAGTAATTCAGCATATTTATGAAGTTTATTCAGAATGGTGCATGAAGCAACAATCTCAGATATTCTGTAAATTTTAACCTACTGCATTGTTCATTAATGCATGACTTATCGAGTATTTTCTTATGCTATGTTCCCCGGCTGAACCCTTAATATTGATATGACATGACAATAAGTGTTCACTCGCAGCTGAGTAGCATGAATTTCACGAAGTATCAAGATTAAGGTCTACATAAAAATACTCAGTCCGAAAGAACGCCGCTCTCTCATAATAAAATTAAAGAATTTTGTGTCAACACGCATAATTCACCAAATTTGATCAATTTTGTGATAACTCCCAAAATTCAAATTTTAACCTAATTAATTTGCAAAACTTAGGTTTTTTGCGCCCTACGCAATATCTCGAACCCTATTGGTCGAGGCCGAACCTAGGTAAGATAGGAAACTAATCTTCCATGGAGCTAGTATAAGCAAAGTTCTACCAGAAATAAGAAAACAAGAAATAAAGAGGAGCCGCGGCGAATAGGAGCAGCAACAAGAGGAGGTGTGGCCGCGCCACTTGGCGAACCGATTCGCCTCAGTAGGTGCCACCTGTGGCCAGACGGCCACGCTCCATGTTGCTACTTGCCGGCCCCTTTCCCATCGAGCAATCAAATCGCTTCAAACCCGCCACACGCACTTTTAAATAAAGTTGGAAGTTGGTTGGTCGATGCGCCTAATTCCTTAAGGAATCTAATCTAGACTGCCCATGCCAGTCTTAAAAAACGATCACGGCCACACGATTTGGCCACTCAATTTATCAAACCTAGACGCCTCCTAACGTGGTCGGAAAAGCACTATCGTGCACACCGGTGGGCCCACTAATGCCTTAGCCGATCGGCATATCTCCGACTCGCAAGTGAAGCCACAAAACATTTGGCCAAACGAGTTATGAAACCCTAATTTTATTAAGCGACATTACATTAATGCCACAAAACGATCTTGGCCGCCCAACTTCGCCAGCCGGATTGACCGGCCTAGATTTAATATCGATCAATGGGCAAGGTGCGGATATGTTCACCAGCGGCCCGGCCATTGTGTTGGTTGGTCGAACAACTCCTAGCACACGGCTAACACCAAAAACTGCTAGCCTAAAATAGGTTGGCCATACGGCTTTTAAAACCTAAATAAATCAACGGCAGCCATTAACTGCCGCAAACCATCTCGGCCGCCCAACTTTGCCAGATGAATTGGCCGGTCTAACTCTCATTTTAGGTGGCCAACAAGGTGTGGCCATAATCAATGGCCACTCCCCTTCCATGAGCCTCGATCATCCAAGCCACGGCCTCCCCATATGGCTCCCAAACGATCGACCAAAAGGGGTTGGCCGCACTGTTTACATAAATTTTAAGGCAGCCACTAACTGCCACAAATCATCTCGGTCGTCCAACTTCGCCAGCCTAATTGACCGGCCTAGATTAAATCTTAGGCGACCAATAAGATGTCACCATAGTCGCCATCCATCACTCTCCTATAGAGACCGACCAGTCTGCCTTTGGCGCACGAGAATGGCTCCTGACAGCTTCCTGAAAATGGCTGGTCATGCTCCTTTTAAGACATTAAGCTCCGCGACTGATTTAAGCGAGTTTTATACAAAGGATGGTTTACATGCATCGATTATTTTGAGTTGCTTGCTTAAAGGCGATACTTTACATGCATCGAATACATACGATATTGTACGAATATCGGCTTCACAAATAACTCAATTATTTAACCTAATAGCGTGCTATTCTTGCGGCAAGTCTCATGACTTGGCTTATTGGTCTTGCACACAAGACTCACTCAGCAACCTGCTGCATATTCTTCCATAAAAATACTCGAGACATCAAACATGTCATAAACTGGGGGATGTTCATCAGGGTATTGGTCTGGCGGTTTACAGCGTACGGCATACAACACGCCCATTATAAGAAAGTGTCAGGTTAAGCGGACAGTTAGTGGTAGCAGAGAAGTAGTGGGTGTAAACTAACCGTCTTTTCTCATGGTAAGACGTGGTATTCGACATTTTTACACGATCCCCACTTCTCCATCACTCAACTACTCCCATTTCCTATGAGATCAGGGTGAGTGCAACTATGACTATATAAATAGGTTTTCAACCAACAACACAGTTTTGGTTATCAACACGGTATTCAGAAAAACACCAAGAACTGATATCTTATATTTCGCAAGCCAATTCCATATTCTGATGCAAGTCATAAAATAGTCACATCTTCAGAGTTAACCATTCTGATCTCAACACCTTCTTCGCTTCCCTCCCTAAGATCAACCCTTCTCCTTCACTCTGTGACCGGAGCAAGACTGGAACGGTCATTTCTTGGTTTAGGCGAGGATTGTACAGATTGATCTCTCGAATCTAAAGTACTCCCATGCAGTGCATTTGTTTAGGGTTTGAATTCGTTTCTCATCAATACACCAAATTTACCAAAAACAACAGAATCAGTTTTTACCCCAAAACATACGGATATAAGAGGTTATGGAAATTATTTTTTGGACGACCCTATTTTGTTTTATATAGTAGCCCCCAATCAAGTAAGGAAGAATTTTCTGTGTGTGGTGTAATTGCCGTTCATCATTATGACTGCCCTGTCTAGTCTCTCATGTATTGGTTATTCCATGTAAAGTTACGGCCTTTATTATATCCTAAATCAAAGACTGGTTTTTCCAATAATTTTTTGAAAGGTTCGGCTTCCGAATCATTTAACGGTAGACCTCCTTGTTTGTCAGATTGCTCAAGCACCTGATTGAAATCCCCTATTACTTACACATGGCATTTCATTTTGTGTTTGACAGAGATTTCTTCTAAAAACAGCCGCAAAACAATTTTGTTTAGTTTTATATAGACTACCGTAAAAAAACAGTTGGTAGCCATTGCTTTTCATTTTGACTAACACATTAATCATATTTTACACTCCCTGGATTATCTCAAAATGGAATTCATCTATCCAAGCTAAAGCCTTCAAAAAAAAAAAAAAAAAAAAAACAATAAAAGCCAGATTTCCTGCTTTGCCTACCGGGTCTACTAGATGAGTACTTGGGAAATCTGCTGGTAATAGATTTTTCATAAAATGTCTTGTGATTTAGTTTCAGAGGCGAAAAGTACATCGTTTTTCAGTTTTGACAATGAGATTTAGGTGTTGTCTAGTGTTTTTATTGCCAAAACCCTGTGCATTCCATGCTGTTAACTTCACAGTAGAACTAGTGAGAGTTTTCAATACATACCAAATTTTCATACGGCTTTAGTTTACAACAGATATGATGTTAACTAGATGATCATTCATCTATGGGGACCTAAATGAACTGCATAAGAAAAGAAACATTAAGCCCTAAATTCAACGCAGAGAGCCAAAGAGAAAGCCTGCACATTTGAGGATCTCAAGATGTAAGAGACAAGAATGTGGCTCTAATCACTGCCCCTTTGTTTAAGGGCATCATTCTTACTTCTTCACGTTGATCATAAACTATAAGACTTCAATCATTGCAGTCAATAGAAGGATCCATTCAGCTAAGAATCAGATGATGCATCTGAATACAGCAAGGAATCATACCATAATATCACCCAACTTTACCAAGGATAAGATCACTAGTTTCGCAAAACAACTTATTATCAGAGAAAAAACTCCAATCATTTAAGAGGAATATGCCAACTTAGGCTGACACTTTCTGGTTCATTTCTATCTGATCAAATTTCTCAATCACTAAATCACCTTTCTCATCTCTTTCAGCAAGTATTCTAATATTTTAGCAGGTGAAAACACAAGAACAATATGGGCAATGTGGTGGCTGGCGGGGAAAGCTAAACAAGAATTAGGCAGTCGAGGTCCCTTTGAATATCTCATAAACCGGGCAACAGCCATATGGTAATCATTGCCGCTGTGGAGGAACTAGGAAGAGATAAGAAGTGTGTATCGAGGGCAAATGGTGGAAAGGAAGTTATAAGTTACAACAATATGGTAAACCTGCAGGTTTAAGCTGGGTTTGAAGCCGCAAAGTTTCAGAAAGCTTCTTGCGATACAAACTTCATGGTTTCCAAAAAGATAATCAATTGTGCTCAAAAGTTTCCACAGCACACTCTGGACTACTCAAAACAACAAATTATAATTCTGTAAAGCTAAAATGGCAGAACACTTTTCGAGGGAAATTCGTCTCCAACGTGGTGTACTACTCAGTTGCTAGTGTTTTGTGATGCAGAAGCTTATATGTCTTAATAGTTCTGTAGTATCAAAGTTACTGCCTAGCCTTTATTTGTTGGCATTCAAATAAACATGCACCTTTATACACAGGCCAAATGATTCAACTCAAAACCACTGCAATAAGACACTGCCACCACATCCTTGGGGTCAAGAGATTGTTCATATGAAATTAATGAGAAGCAGATGAAAAGGTTTGTTTACCTTACTACTATATATGCATCTACAACAGGATCAATAAAAGACGATAGCTCTTAGGCCGAAAACCTCAAACTCTATACTAAGATTCAACTCAGTATAAAAACAGAAAGATGGAAGAAGTAAACACATACACCAACTACACAAACTTGTGTCAAGAAAGGACCCAGTCGGAAATGCTACGCTCTCCAATTATGTATGATGTGCCATTTATCTAGAATAAATATTAGTCATATGAAAGGTTCAATCAACGAAACCTATTACTAGGAGACTATGCAGTCTCACATGCATAAAAAGCAATGACTACAATCAATCATTCATCAACCATCACATAATGCAATCTGATAAAACCACCACCATACCGAAGACCGGGGAAAAAAGCATAAACCAACAAGCATTCACAACCTAATTCAGTGTCCAGTTACCAAAAGCTTTAAATGAAAAACAAATTCAACAGAAATGTAACTAATTAGTATACATCCAAACAGATGAATTAAAGCAATTAAAATCTTGTTTATTTCTCCTAATACTAAAACCAGTAGAGTTTCAATTGTATAATAGATTTACCAGCAGTAGTAACAATAACAACAACAACAACAACAACAACAACAAAAAGAAGAAATTAGGATTCAACTTACAATCCAAAAGCTCAGGATGATAAGCAAAATAAATTCCTTCCCAGTAATATAATACACTGCACATTGAGTGACCGAGAATACTACATCATCTTCTACTTCTTCGATGAAATTAGATTAATCAAGATATTCAAATTCATCTTCTTTAAGATGAGCAACAATTTTGACATTACCACGACCTTCAATTTCTTTAAAGAATTCAACCTTAAATGGAAGATTAGCAGATATATTCTTCCCTTTCCATAAACCAACATATTGTTTAATTGTCCCTTCTAATCCAGTAATATCGACTTCAGGTACTTTAGGTACATGGTAGACTATCAATGGTACTTTTACCCTAACCCTAGCTCCAACCTTTTCTTGCATCAATTCATCCTCAGATTTAGAAGAAGAAGAAACTGATGCTTCAGAATCAGGTTTCAATGCAACTTCACAAGATATAATCCTCTGTTTTCTTCTTGTATCAAAAACAACAAGTGAATTTCTTCTTGAAATGAGAAAACCCCTCTGGTTTTGCTGAGTGTAAGTTCTGATTGGTATACATGAAAATGATGAAGTTGTAGTGGTCATTCTCGGTTTATTTTTTCTCTCTGGCTGATTCTGGATCGAGTTTCAGTTCTTGCTGTTGTAATTTCTAGGGTTGGTGATTTTTTTTTCTTTTGGTGCTGAAAGATGGGAAGATCAAATCAGATTATGGGGATTGGGTGTTAAGATGGGGTTTCAGAATTAAATATCAGAAATGGACACGTGTTCATATATTAACATTTAATATTTATCTTTAGCTAATTTTTTATTTTATTTTTTTGGAAGGGAATTGTCAAACGAGAAAATTAAATCTTTATCCGGAAACAATCCAAATCTTGATATTTTGTTAATGAAATTTTTGCCATACAAAAGAGACTGGATAACGAAAAATATGTGGAACCCTGAATGGATGAGGAATGAAAGGTAGAAAACAAGAGAGAACTAGAGACCGTCGACTAGTTTTTAAGCAGCGAAAATGGAGTTCATAAAATTTGTTGTTCCGAAGTGTCGACAAAGGACCAACATGAGCTCGGGGTTTCAGTCCCAGAGATGCTACATAGCTACCCCTTACTAAGGTTGTAAGGCATACGTTGCGTCTACAAAACCACATTTCAGCAGTTACTGCCTAGTTTCAAACTTTTCTGCAAACAAAATCTGTGATGAAAGAAACTACGAGTCTATGACAATCCAAGAAAAAGACATCAATAGAATTTTTTTTTTTTCTTTTCAATATTGGATAACTACATCCATACATATCCAGAAACAAATATTTCAATTACCCAACGCGTGTTGGACGAAAATACTGCAAGTGGTCCTGAGCAAGAGCAATAGTACAGACAGGTTGAGCAAGCTTGCAAAGAAGTTCAGTCACAAACCTTCTTCAGAAATTTAAACTCTGAACAGATGAGCTCTGAGGAACACCTGTACCATCCCAATGCTAATAAGGGTGTAGGTCTCAAACAGCCTGATTAATAGTATCCAATGATAACACAGCCGCGTAGAATGGAACACAAATGCTGATCCAAAATGAATGTTTGACAATATTGAGACTTATCATAGCATCACCTTTACAACACAGCTGTTGTAAGGGTTTCTATGATATACATTATGTGCAAATAGATACAACCGAATATCTTCACATTGCAATGTCGTTGTACTGCTTATTCCAATCACGTAGTACAGTTTGGTTCTAACTAACTAACTAACTACTTATGTATATATATTATACAGCATACATTAACAGGTCTAAGGTGTAAGCCACTATAACATATACGAATTCAGGGAGTAGCCAATATGTATATTGGACATTTCACATGTCCATGTTGCTGAAGATGTACCCATCTTCGTCATCCCGAGACTCATCCATAAGAAAACCCTCAGCTGCCAAATTGCTGCAGCATACAATGGTAGATTATGAGGCTCAAATAGCAGAAAGGCACAACCAAGTTACTAGATCCTCACTATCAATTTCCACCACTTCTCACATAAACAGCGTGGCCTACCTTAAGCAGCAACAACGAAAGCTGACGACGCGTTTTAGCTTTCTATTGTAAAAGAAGAAGTTGAAGGACCATCTAGACAACAAACAAAAATATCAGAGATGGAGGAATCAAACTTCCTGCTACAACAATAAGAATCAATTAATATACAAATGTAAGACATGATCTTACATGGCTCCCCTTTCCAAGAAAGGGTCTCCATCTGAATCCGGCTCTGGACTGTAACAGTAAATTTCACATTCGCCAAGTTTCACAACCTGCATATCTAAAGATTACTAAACTGTCTTTGGATATAATACAGCAGTAAACCCTTACTCCACACCTCTAAACAAGCTCACCTCATCCAATGACTTGTACAAGCTTTCCAGTAAATCACTGCCCCCACTAGCAGCTGCCCATTCCTGCTTTCAAAGATTGTTTTAATGGCTATAGGGTAGTACAGTAAGGGGCTTAACATATTCCAACTACCTAAAGTTCCAATAGAACACATGATATATTGCAACCCAGAAAATGTCAACAACAAAAAAAAAAAAAAAGATAATTTTTGTAAAACAAATGAGCAAAACATCATTACTTTTCACAAAAATAAGTACAAAACCATCCTTTTTAGAGAATTGAAAGACAAAACTGCAAAGGTGCAATGAAGAATAAGCGTCTACGTGAAAAAGAGAAAGATGCCAAATGGGTGGGTGCATGTGTCCAAGATACTGGAGTAGAATTAAACAAGGGGGAGACTAAACAAGCAGTCACGGAAATGGGTGTTATCTTACTTTGGACATCTCAAACTCTAATTGACGAGCATAACAGTCTTTTTGTATTGGTATTTTGATACTAAGGTGTTCCACTCTACAATGTGCTGAGGTGGACTGAATGCATGAAATTTGAGGCTGCAATACTAGATAGCAATCGGTTACTCCAGATGAATTAAACTAAACAATGTTTATTATAACATAGCAGCAAACTCCAACATAGAGATTAAGCACACAAAGAAAATGGTGTTCTGTTGCATCGGATACCTAAGACTTTTTTATGTGCTTGAATCATTTCATGCTAGTCTTCTGAAATGTTGGTTTTTTTTATCTATAATGAGGTCCAACAGAAAAATATGAAATTAGGGAGAGTGTAGTATTTTCAAGCAGTTGGTTACTTAGAGATAATTAAGACTTGGGAATATATGAAGCTCATTCCCACTTAGTAGCTAAGACACACCAAACTCTACATAACACGGCAAACAAATCGTGTATTTATTTAATCATGTAACAAGTTAACTACACTCAGCATACCTTCGCTACTTCGAACATGTAGGTGTCATATGTCTGCTTAACACTGGTCCAATCTTCTTCTCTGAAGAAACGGTGAGCTTGCACTGCGCTGATAAACCCGAAACACATGGACAGACATGGTTATGTAAAGAATATGTTACCTCTCATGTGATCATGCCCGTAGATACATGGATAAGCCAATTGGTTTGACTTTCCATTAATATATCAGATATGATCAAGGGACAGTGCGGACAACCACAACTTTTTTTAGGGATATGGAGAGACTCGAACTCTCAGCTCCACCTAGAGCAACGATTCTTAAGAACCGTCTGTCAAACCTTCTGACAACACTCCCATTATTGGAAAAAGAGGATACAAAGCGGGTTGCCATGTCGCCGTACAAGCTGACCATGGCATTACCCAATATCCTCCTTCCCAGTCCAACATAAATGAAGAGCACAGATACCTGAAATCGTAATCTGGATACATGTGACCGAGCGTAAGCACCAGGTAAATCAACGTCTTTCGGCTGGAATGAACGGTGAGAACATTAAATAGTTAGAAAAATATACAAGAAAGCTCGAGTTGCCAAAAGTATTTTGGTATCCTTCAGGCACCTGGATCTACTAGACAAGATACTAGCCGGAGAGGGGGGGTCACTGTCTGCAGATTGTCCAAGATAATCCAGAATCTACATGGAAAAACAACAGAAAATGTTAAACACCACTGCCGCAATTTGAAAAGGACAAACAACATTTGGCACAAACACGCAATTACATCCAAATAGTTCCAAACAACATACGAAAAAGAACTTGGGCACTACTAACTTATGATTTCTGTAAAGAACCTTGCCTCATAGAAGCAAGATAGACTGCACATCTTCCCTTAATCGGTAAGCAATTAATTAACAACATTGAAAAGAAAACTAGTGGGTGAATGATGGTTAATATGCATAAGAAAATAAATACAGCTGAAGTTCATCAATCAATAATATGATTTCCTTCGGTAGAGTATAACTGTGAACTTGAAGTACCATCGGAGAATGTTACAAGAGCTGGAGTTTCCAAAACTATGCATCACATTGCTTACTAAATTATATTTAGCTGCTAAAGGAAAACAGACAAGTAAAATACAGTTGTTCAACAGAGTGCATCTGTTGCTTCCACTGTGCCTAGGTAAGGTTTATCATCCTTGAAAGTGCATACTCTTGAAAGTGCATACTCTTAACTATCCTAATCAGTGTTGTAAGACCAATTGAGGTCCCAAAATGATAATTCCAACCCTCTCGGTCAAACTCAACCTAAGAAAAACTCTTTCCGCTCAGAGTAAAAGAAGAGAGTGACCAACTATAATGCACATTGAAGCTATTTTTGCTAAACCTTAGAAGAATTGAAACATGAAAACAGAGATAATACTTCAAGTTTACATGTGACTTTGCGGTGAGAAATCAGTTTACCACAATCCTTGTACTTCCCACTCTATGGTATGCTTTTTATTTACATCTATTCCAAGTCTGATGTTCTACAATCAATACTGTAAGACTAGTGCCACATATTCTATCGAAAGTTCCATGTTGCTCTTCTTAAATATTGATTCATAAATGCTAAGAAAAACCAGAGTACTGGTACTCCTTAGCTGGGTATCAAATCCCTCAAGGTCATGTCTAGTAGTTCAATATTCTAAAGCCATATTTGTTCAGAAGTCAAGATTGCATATTTGTTTAAAATGTGTTGTCAGTAGTGATGACATTAAGAGTTCTAACTTCAAGTTCTCATTTAATCAATCAACCCAGGAAGCACAAACATACATAGTGGGAAACAGATAAACAAGTAATATAAGTTCTCATTTAATCAATCAACCCAGGAAGCACAAACATACATAGTGGGAAACAGATAAACAAGCAATATAATAAAACAGAGGTCTATAAGCCACAAGAAGTAGTGAATAAAAAGATGTAAATTACCTCTTGATCCAAACTAAACGACAGCTTCTTATCTGTTCCCGTGTGTTTGCCTAAAAAGGTACAACGCAGCAAATAAGATCTATAGTCTTCATATATAAGTGTTATTACTACAAAACTTCCACCGTTCCATCATTTTTCACTTACATGAGTAAGCTTCTAAACTTCCTTTGATGCAATATTCCCCAAAACTTACGTAATTAAGGAATTGATTAATCCTGAAAATTAAATAAAAGACATACTTGGTAAGTTCTTACAAGCATAAAACACACACAGATAACTTATCCAGGGATAGCATAGCACAACCAAATTGTTGAAACACAATAACAGCTACTTCAAATTGACTAAAATAAATATCCAAGTTTTCAAGTATATTACCTGTCAAGATTTGTGAATTCCAAGTACTTCATCTTATTCTTAATCTCAAACAAATAAACCTTATCTTCAATTCAAAATAACACCTTCTGTACCCTAATCTTCTAATACTCAAATTCCTGAAATCCGAAAACATAATATCCAGTCATTAACATGACAAATTATCAACAATATAGATAACATAAATTTCTCGTATCTTTCAAAAGCAATACACATATTAAAGATGCATATAAATAAATAAATAAACCATAAGTTACATGTGAATATTGCTGCGTATGTACCAAATACATCCATGGATTCGAAAATTAGCAGAGTAAAAAAAAAAAAAAAAATCAAGTTTTGCTTAAAAGATGAGAATGGAGATCTAGATAATACCGTTTATTACAGAGAGAATTAGTGACGACGAACCAACGAGTTTTCTGTACTCTGGATAATCAGATCTATAAAATACGGACAGAGAGAGAGAGAAAAGAGATTCAAAAGTTGAAAATTCGTTAGAGATATTCTTTATCCGGTCTCGTTTTGGTTAGGTGACAGGTGCTGCCTCCTCCTTGTTGTACGTGTATTTTTGAGTCATCTCTAGGGTTTCTAGTTTTAGTCTTGTTAGGGTGCCGCTATTGCTACTCGCTAAGTTACAGCCGGCTCGATGGTAGATAATTTCCAACTTCGTGCACGGTGACCTTTTGATTTAGCTGGGGCTCTCAAAGGATGCAAATTTTTCATCAGTGCTAATGGGGTACCGATTTTCTGGGAGGGCACCAAACCCATATAAGGCGAAGTACTTTTCAGTTTATCTTAGTACTATATTATTGACACTCTCCCAGAAAGAAAGTCGTACCGTTATTACCAACCATGAAATTTATCAAGGGAGTGGTAAAATCGTCCGTAAATCAAGAATGTCTTGCGATATTTGAAAAACAAAGGTGTTAGTTGATCATTCTTACACATTGACGTAAAGAGTATAATTATTTATTAAATATTATTATACTATTGGATAAGGATTATTACATGAAACTAGTTGGAAGTCTAACAAGCTAAGCTCCAACGACATACTACTACATTAATTGAACAGGTTGCTGTGCTAACCTACCAGCGAGCCTCATGGGTAACCTAGCCAAGGGAGTCGAAACGGCGGGAGGGGTAATATGACTGCCATTCTGTATTGAGCAATTTCCATTTTCAAAAATGGATTATGTAATTAGGATTCATATATCATTAGCAAATAAAGCACAGAATAATGTAGAAAAAATCATGTAAATGGATATTGGAAATATTTAGTCAAAGCATATCAATCAGTATTGATATGCTTCCTTATTTAGCTTTTACGTTTATTTTCCTTTCCTTACTTTCTTATCAATTAGTATAAATTGTAATTAAGAGCATCTCCAATAGAGGGTGAAAATTTTATTTTTTTATGACACATAGGATTTTAGACCCTCATTTACATAAAATGTATCTCCAACAGTGGGTCCTATTAAGTAGGAAGGGTGTCAAAATAAATACGAAGGTCTTGGAGAAAGTCTTATTTAGACCTTGACAATGACCTCCATGTCATCTTTTTAATTATATTTTAAATTTTTATCTTTAAATAAATTTTTCTAAACCAATAAGAAAAAGGGAATCAATTTAATCATTATCCAAAAATAACAAATCTTAGAAATATGACCCCCACCATTGGAGATAGTTCATGAGCTAAGCATTACTATTTTTGCCACAAACAAATCACCCCATAAATAAGGATTTAAATAAAAATTCCACGTAGGATTTTTAGCACCCACTGTTGGAGATGCTCTAAGAGTGATTGATGTAATTACATATTTCTTTCCTAGATTGAAGTTATTCTTCATTGTACATTTATTGTAATATTCTCTATAAATAACAAAGTCTTCATCACTGATTATGACACAGTGATTACAAAACAAATACCTCTTCTAAGCTTTCTACTGTGTGTCAAGGATTATTTATGGTATTCTTCGTCTAGGTTTTCTAGGTTGAGTCATATCATATTTATCTTTTACGTTTTTTTAATCTTTTATTTTTTTTTTCTATTTTTTTGGTTACCATGAGTTCTCCTGTTAACAATACAGCTGAAAACATGAATAATGCCATGAGTTCAATCGTCGATCCTTATTTCATCCACCATTCTGACAATCCATCAACTGCTCTTGTCACCCCTGTGTTGTCCGGTGATAATTATGGAACATGGATTCGTGCAATCACCATGGCTCTACGAGCAAAGAACAAACTGGGTTTTGTTGATCGAACTCTTGTCAAACCATCGTCTGATGATGATCCTAAGGGCGATGCTGCTTTGGAACGTTCGAATGACCTTGTTAGCAGCTGGATTCTCCACTCGGTTGCCCCTTACATTCGCAACAGCATTCTTTATGCAGCCACTGCCCATGAAATATCGAAGGATTTGCGTACTCGTTTTTGCCATTCATCAGTGCCAAAGATTTTTCAACTCAATCGTGCTATCTCGCACCTCAAACAAGAAGGTTTGACTGTATCTTCTTATTTTACTCAATTAAAATCATTATGGGATGAACTGCAATCCCTTGTTGTTATCTCTCCATGTATTTGTGGAAATGCCAAATCCACATTGGAACATCTCCAGCAAGATCAGGGGATGGAATTTTTGCAAGGTATTCATGACCGTTTTGCTGCCATCCGCAGCCAAATATTGTTGATGGAACCTTTTCCTAATACCTCTAAGATTTATTCTCTTGTGCGCCAAGAAGAGCAACAACAAGAGCTCAATCACTCCACTGTTTCTATAGTGGATTCTGCTGCTTTGAATGTATCTCGAAATGATGGTCGTCAGCCCTCTCGTACCGGCCAGAATCATAAGCGCCCTCGTCCAGTTTGCGACCACTGTGGTCGTGTAGGCCATACTCAACAAACTTGTTACAAGCTTCATGGTTATCCAACCAAGACCAAAGATGGAACTGCTCTTGCTTCATCATAAAATGGACCTAACTTACTTCTATCCCTTCTTGTGGATTCTCCAACGGATGTTCCGTCCGTTCCAACTGCCAATCTCGTAGGTATGGTTCTTATATCTCAATCCACTTGGATTATTGATACTGGTGCATCTAAACACATATATTCTTCTCTTTCTTTATTTTCTTCATATACATTAGCCCCTAACGGCATATATGTCCAGTTACCCAATGGTGAGAATCACCTTGTTACTCATATTGGAACTGTGATTTTTTCTTTAAACTTTCAATCACGGGATGTATATTATATACCCTCCTTTAAATTTAATTTATTATCAATATCTCAATTGACATCCTCTATCCATTGTGGAGTGTTTTTTGATTAATGGCGATGTGTATTTCAGGACCCTTCGACGAAATTGGAGATTGGTCGGGGTAAAGCCAGATATGGCCTCTATTTTTTATGCCCAGCAACTAGTACTGTTGTTTCTTCTTTAGTTTTAGAAAATTTTGATCTATGGCATTGGCGTTTAGGCCACCCATCAGATCCTAGATTCAAATATTTATGTAAGACTTATCCTGATATTAAGTCGTCTATGAATTGTTTTTGCAATGTATGCCCTAGGGCAAAACAATCTCGCTTGAAATTTAATAAAAGTAATAGTTCTACTACTCGTGCCTTTGAGCTTATACATTTTGACATTTGGGTCCATTTACAATTCCTTCTAACTCGGGTGCACGTTATTTTCTAACTATTGTTGATGATTTCACACGATGCACTTGGTTATATTTGATGCCTGCCAAATCAGACACAAAAAAATACTTTGTTTATTTTTTTAAACATGATTCAAACTCAATTTGGTTCAAAAATTTCCAATCTATACTCTGGAAATGGAAATATATTCATACCAAAACTTCAAATTATTTGATCCGATAGCGGTACAAAGTTTCTTTCTAAAGAAATTCAATTGTGGTATGCCCAACATGGGATTATCCATCAACGCAGCTGTGTTGATACACCACAACAAAATAGTGTTGTTGAAAGAAAGCATCGTCATCTGCTTGATATAGCTCGTGCCCTTCGTTTTCAATCTGGGTTACCTATTTCATTTTGGGGTGAGTGTATACAAATTGTTGTTTACTTGATAAACATAATGCCGACTCCTGTTTTGGGTAATCAATCCCCTCAGTAGATGTTATTTGGTACATCACCATCTTATTCAAACTTAAAAGTGTTTGGTTATCTTTGTTTCGCAAGAAACACTCGTATCAAAAATAAATTTGATTCTCGTGCTAATCCGGGAATTTTTGTTGGTTATCCTTACGGTCAAAAAGGATATCGTGTTTTTGATATCGAAACTCGTAAAATTATCACTTCTCATGATGTGGTATTCCATGAACGAGAATTTCCCTTTCTCAATAACACCATATGTAATCAAACTAAAAACTCTCCATTTACTTCTCTTCCAATATTAAAAGATGGTCATATGTTTGATTATATTGAATCTTTTTCAAAAGATAATTCTCGGGTTTATTAACCAACTAATTCTAGTGTCACTCTATCAACTAATCCCAATGTCACTCTATCTCAAGAATCTCCATCAAGGAATGTACCATTATCACCCGTACATTCTCCTCATTCACAATTTGACAACGATGAAAATTCGTCATCCACGTCTGCTACACATTCTCTACATATTTCTGTAAATTTGGATAGACCTTTGCGACAACGTCAACCACCTAAATGGTTAGAAAGTTATCACTGCTCTAATGTTTCTTCAACACCATATCCATTAGCTAATGTTCTTTCAATTGAACCCTTTTCTCAATCCCATCATGCCTTTTTATTTTCGGATCTCCAATCAACAGAACCCACTTATTTTACGCAAACCATAAAAGATCCAAAATGGCGCGATTCAATGAAAAAGGAAATTTCAGCTTTAGAAGCTAATAATACTTGGACTATCACCTCTTTACCGCCTGGTAAACAACCAATAGGTTGTAAGTGGATCTATAAAATCAAATATCGTCCCGATGGATCCTTTGAATGTTATAAATCTCGTCTTGTCGCTAAGGGATATACTCAAGTCGAAGGTATTGATTATCATGATACTTTCACACCGGTTGCAAAACTTGTTACAGTTCGTCTTCTTCTCTCTGTTGCATCCATAAAAGGATGGCCACTTCACCAATTAGACGTAAATAATGCCTTCCTACAAGGTGATCTTGAAGAAGAAGTCTACATGAAATTACCACCCGGATTTTCTCGTAAGGGGGAGAATTCCATTTGCAAATTAAACAAATCATTGTATGGCCTTAAACAAGCTTCTCGGCAATGGTTTTCAAAATTCTCAAACACCCTTATACAAAAGGGTTTCACTCAAGCCACTGCTGATTATAGTCTCTTTACATATAAAAAGGGCTCGATTTCTCTTTTTGTACTCGTTTATGTGGATGATATAATCACTACCGGAAACAATGAAACATCAATTTCCAAGCTTAAATCTTTTTTGGAAAAATCATTTTCAAATAAATTTCTTAGTAAACTTCAATAATTTTTATGAATTGAAGTATCTCGTTCAAGTCTTGGTATATTTTTATGCCAACGAAAATATATTCTTGATATTTTAAAAGATGCGGGACTGACAGGGGCTCGCACTTCTGATTTCCCTATTGATGTGGTTTTATGTTGTTGTAGAAAGTGGTAGTAAAAGTTCGTTCAACTCGGGCTTGTAAAGATTTGGTTTCAGAATTTAATAATAGAAAATATATACAAAGGTTGTCACAAATATCGAGAGGTACTAGGACTCAGGATTCCACCATAAAATTCATTCATGCGATTCATATATTTATTCTAGACAATTATAGCTCAAATAATAATAAAATATTGACTCTATGTTTTGCCAAGGTAGATTTTTGAAAAGCAACAACTGTATATCTAAAGCATGGGATATCAAAAGACTTAACCTAAGTATAACCCATCAATTGAAATCACAACCATTCAATAAAAACCATAACACAATTAACAATCCATGCAAAAAGTCATGAAAGAATTAAATATAATTACCACACGCATGAAATATGGCTTCCTCCGTCATCCCAGTGTTGGGGTTTAGCTCCTCATATTATTCACGTGCTCGAAATAGTTGTTCATAGCTCAAATAGGCGAAAAACAAGAGAAAACTAATAAAGCGGAGACAGGTTTGCAACGCCTCGAAGAGGCGTTACAAACAGCTCTTACAACAACTGTGGTAAACTCATTACAGAGAAAAGATGACAAGCTTATGATGTATGTGATCTAATATTGATGAACAACGATACTTCTTTTGTGTTTGTTTAAATAAGATCGCCTCTCGTCAAATTCTTCTTGTTTCTTGAGAACGACACTTCTTTAGTGTCGTCTGCAACCCTTCTCCTTCTTCTTCACCTGCTGCTGCTACTTCTCCTCTGCAGCTTCTCTGCTTTGATTCTGCAGCCTCCAATCGACCCCAAAACTCTCGACTCCTTTCTTGTGACTCGAACCAATGTATTTATACCCTCAACGGGCCCCTAAATCCCCGAACAAATCCGAGAATATTTCTTTCAACTTTCAGCGGAAGTCACGTGGGTTTTTCTTCTCTGTTGGCTTATTTACGCGTTCAAGAGTTGTCAAAACTCTTTCCAAATCTGATAGAACCAAATATAAGAAGAATGTACCTTTCCCAGTTCACGTAACTTCCAAAGATATCACAATAATCCCGATAAGTTATCTCTTTCCATGTGTTGATGAAAGTCTGGTGATCTTCCCTTTTTTACGTGCACAAACCATATAGCCTCCCTGTTTTGTCGAGACAGGTACGTAGCAATCCAAATCACTGAAAAACTCCGACTAAATCTCTTTGAAACTTTCCATAAAAGCCGAGAATAGTTCACGCCCTTGTTTGTCGAGAATATGAATATCCAGCCCAATTTAATCCGTTAAATCACTTACACTAGCCCTGTTTATCCCAATGTAGTTCAATGCAACAAATTTTCGTGATTGAATCTCTCTACAGAAGCTTCAAAATTCAAACCCTATTTTGAACTGTGCTGCAACAATTTTCCCGCCAATTTTCAATATTCAAAAGGTAGGGGATGACCTCCCCTTATCCATTCTCGGGGTGTGAATATCAGATGCTCTGGAAATGGGTTGCCCCTTAGTAATTGAGGTACCCCTTAACCAAAATGGGGGTCTGTATAGTAATTTCCTCCCACGAGCGCAAAAACCACTTTTCGAGCCAATTTCGCCGCAAAAGCTTATTTCTCCAAAAACACCTACAAAGACATAAAATACCAAAATAAACGCAAAATCGAGTACTAACATTACATAGAATTGAGACTAAAATAGACAAATAAATGCGTCTATCAAATATTCCCAAACTTATTATTTGCTAGTCCTCGAGCAAATCAAAATAAAATCCTAACTCACTGTCGCAAGCATCGTCGATTGCATTTAGCGTATGCAATAAGCCTTTAAACCCCTAGGTGGCCCTAGTGGCCGAGTTATAGTCTCGGGAGGGCTTACAAGAGATATACCCACAAAACCTTTACACTCCAGACCCTATCTATCTACGCAGAACCTTGGAAGGCACTAAAGAATCTCCTTGGTTGGCATACTTATTGTTTACAGGAGGAAGTACCCCGATGCGAAATTCCAATTGATGTACACGAGTTTGCACTCAAGCATACTAAAATTCATATATAAGTCACAGAGCTCTACTCAGATAGTTTCACTATGGACATCAATATAACGGAGTCAAAAATAATCACATGGATAGATCAAGAAGATGGATATAGAGAAAAACATAGATGGTTTTGATGTTTACTAAGTGAATGGTGTTTCCCATATCTGTCTGAAGGCCTCCGCCAAAATGAACCTATCCTAATGGACTGACTAGTCTGACTAATATCAACACACTGGCATATACAAGGGAACCAAAGGGTCGATAATCCTAACTCTAGGTCAACACAACTAGCATATACAAGGGTTCCAGTGGTCGACTTTATTGAATTTATTCCGGTTGGTCTGATGGTCTGGTCTCACTTTCTTTTCTTTTCTTTTTTTTTTTTTTTTTTTTTTTGGTATCTGAATCACTCTAATTCACCCTAGCATCGGTAACAACTTGATTCGTGGGCCCCACCTAATCACTTAGAGAAACATAGTTTAAAAATAAAATAAAAACAGAAGTGAAAAGGATCCAACGAGATATGGTGAAACTATCATGTTATTTCTAACACCTGAGCTCTGTGCTTTTATGAATAGACTCTTTAGATGTTGCCATCTAATCAGATTGGTTCCTCAACTCCTACAACCAAAATACTTCCATCCACTTAGATTAGTTAGTGTCATCCTTAATAAGCATAAATTTCTAGGCTCTGGAATTTAACAATGCAACTAAAATGTTTCTCTCATACCCCCAAACTTAAATCTAACATTGTCCTCAATGTTCTAAAGATAAAATTAAAAGCATGAACAAGGAGAAACTGTTACCATTTGAAGTAAAAGAGTTAAGGAAAGATATTACCGTGTTGCATGAGTATTGGGTTACCTCCCAAGAAGTGCTAAGTTTAAAGTCTTGACCAGGACTAAGAAAGGATTAGTCACCTCATAAAATCATAAAGTAATAGCCTAAATATATGTGGGTCAACAAAACCAAATAGAGCTATCACAAGTAAAAGGAATCTGCAACATGCCAAGAAAATTAACAAATAAAGCACACCCTTGTCTAGTTTCCTGTTTAGGACAACTACATCTAGCCCGTGGTTCGAGTTCGGGTTCTATAATGGGGTCCAAATAAAATATTTTCATGGGTTGCATTTCCTCGTAGCTAAGATCCGATTCAGGCATTAGAGTCTCTGGAAATACTCAAGTAAAAACTTATAAGAACATAATAATAACCTAAATAACTGCGGATCCTTAAAGTCAATCAGGTTTGACTCACACAATTGACCACGATGAAACTGGCGGTCAATCATAATAAAATGTGTCGATACTAATTTCCTAAAGTACTTAGGTTTAGTCTCAAAACTAAATAATTGACACATCTGAAACTTATACGTTCCCACAATTGGTTGAAAAATATTTGGTGGGAAAACAAAGTCAATCTGGGTATCATAGCCTGGGCTAACCACATCAACCAGAGGATGGGTTTCTAACAAATGAACTTCCCTATGGACATCACTAGGTTCAGGAAAACGTGTATGAAGATAATCTTTTAAAATGGTTGAGGCACATATGTCAAGTCCCAAGTGAGGGACCTTTCTAAGAGTTAAAGCACATGGAGAATGATAATCACCCCCAAACTTAGAGTTTTCAGTGTCTCTAGAAAGACTAGTCACAACTTCCCTAATTTCAAGGTCATCTGATTCCTGAAAATGGTCAATTGATTCTTCTAAGTCAGGTTCATCCTCACTCATCTCTACGAGTTCATTTTCTTTGTCTAAGACTAATGTTACTAAATCGCTAGACTCTAAAACAATATTCTCAGAAGAAACTCGTTCCTCTAAACCATAATCAACTTCGTAATCATAAGGAAAAACTACATCGTCTAAAACGGTGGTATCTCTAGTAAAATCCTCATCCTTTTGAATAGGTGAATAATTATTAAAATTATTTGGATTTGAACTAGAAACATTATCATTATTAAGCTCAATTGGAGTAACAAATTCCTGATCACTATGCCTACTTATTTCAAATTCTTCATCAACACTATCCTAATCATAATCATCATTATAATAACATGAAAATGGTTGAACCTCATATAAACAAGTAGTGTTACCAATTTTATCCTCGTCATCTTGATTATGCAAATAACTATCCTCATTTTCAAGGGTATTATTGGAAACACTGTATTGGAAATCAAGATTATTTCGAGCAATTCTTTCGTTCGTCTCAGCTATCATCTTGAGGGATTCCTCTATAGAAAGTTCTATTTCGTCATAAACTAAGTTATTCATCTTAGCTAACTTACGTGTCGTCTCCTCTAATTTCCTGAGAGACTCTTCTAAAGGAGAAACATAAGAATTTTGCTCGTATGACCCGTGCGTGTGTGGATAGTAATTGGGCTCATCATGGTATGAGCCATAACCTTGAAAAGGCTGATGTTCCCAACCACTATTCACACTATGGTCAAAGTAGTAACGTCTATTTTGAAACTCAGTCGGATATTCGTTGTATTGGCTATTGTAATACCAGTTCGACATTCTATTTGCGGGGGTGTGAGTTGTCACACAAAATAAAACCCACCGACAGGGATTCGTGGGTGGATAGAGTCTTACCTCCCGTACTGCACGGGCGATGAACCGTTGAAGTCGACTCAGGCCACCGACTCCTATGTCAGTGTACGAACCCGAGGGGCCGAGACAGTATCGTAATTGTCGTCCTTCCCTGCAAACAGTTTATATTTAATTTTTTTAACCCTTCCTTAGGGTTTAAAATAATAAAGTCCAAGTCCAAAAATAAAAGTCCAAAAAGTGTCCAAAAATAAAAAGAAAAATTACAAAAATACAACCCTATTTACAGTTTCTAAAAATAAAAAGAAATAAAGTCTAAATAAAATAAATATATACAAAATCTTCTTCGCTCCTTGGACTCCTCTTTTCTTTCCTTCTTTGGCGATGCTTTCCTTTTATAGCACTTCTTCTTTCCTTGTAGCTTCGCGCCAAATCTGAAAAGAATCAAAAAAATACCAAAAGCGTAAAAGAGAAAATAAAATAAAATAAAAAATAAAATAATAATAAAAATAAACCTAAAACAAATCTAAATACAAGTCCGCGTCGGCGGCGCCAAAAATTGATGTGGTTTTATGTTATTGTAGAAAGTGGTAGTAAAAGTTCTTTCAACTCGGGCTTGTAAAGATTTGGTTTCGGAATTTAATAATAGAAAATATATACAAAGGTTGCCACAAATATCGAGAGGTACTAGGACTCAGGATTCCACCATAAATTTCATTCATGCGATTCATATATTTATTCTAGACAATTATAGCTCAAATAATAATAAAATATTGACTCTATGTTTTGCCAAGGTAGATTTTTGAAAAGCAACGACTGTATATCTAAAGCATGGGATATCAAAAGACTTAACCTAAGTATAACCCATCAATTGAAATCACAACCATTCAATAAAAACCATAACACAATTAACAATCCATGCAAAAAGTCATGAAAGAATTAAATATAATTACCACACGCATGAAATATGGCTTCCTCCGTCATCCCAGTGTTGGGGTTTAGCTCCTCATATTATTCACGTGCTCGAAATAGTTGTTCATAGCTCAAATAGGTGAAAAACAAGAGAAAACTAATAAAGCAGACAGTTTGCAACGCTGAAGAGGCGTTACAAACAGCTCTTACAACGGGTGGTAAATTGTTACAGAGAAAAGATGACAAGCTTATGATGTATGTGATCTAATATTGATGAACAACGATACTTCTTTTGTGCTGTTTAAATAAGACTGCCTCTGTCAGTCCGTTCTTCGTGTTCTTGAGAACGACACTTCTTTAGTGTCGTCTGCAACCCTTCTCCTTCTTCTTCACCTGCTGCTGCTACTTCTCCTCTGCAGCTTCTCTGCTTTGATTCTGCAGCCTCCAATCGACCCCAAAACTCTCGACTCCTTTCTTGTGACTCGAACCAATGTATTTATACCCTCAACGGACCCCTAAATCCCCGAACAAATCCGAGAATATTTCTTTCAACTTTCAGCGGAAGTCACGTGGGTTTTTCTTCTCTGTTGGCTTATTTACGTGTTCAAGAGTTGTCAAAACTCTTTCCAAATATGATAGAACCAAATATAAGAAGAATGTACTTTTCCCAGTTCACGTAACTTCCAAAGATATCACCATAATCCCGATAAGTTATCTCTTTCCATGTGTTGATGAAAGTCTGGTGATCTTCCCTTTTTTACGTGCACAAACCATATAGCCTCCCTGTTTTGTCGAGACAGGTACGTAGCAATCCAAATCACTGAAAAACTCCGACTAAATCTCTTTGAAACTTTCCATAAAAGCCGAGAATAGTCCACGCCCCTGTTTGTCGAGAATATGAATATCCAGCCCAATTTAATCCGTTAAATCACTTACACTAGCCATGTTTATCCCAATGTAGTTCAATGCAACAAATTTTCGTGATTGAATCTCTCTACAGAAGCTTCAAAATTCAAACCCTATTTTGAACTGTGCTGCAACAATTTTCCCGCCAATTTTCAATATTCAAAAGGTAGGGGATGACATCCCCTTATCCATTCTCGGGGTGCGAATATCAGATGCTCTGGAAATGGGTTGCCCCTTAGTAATTGAGGTACCCCTTAACCAAAATGGGGGTCTGTATAGTAATTTTCTCCCACGAGCGCAAAAACCACTTTTCGAGCCAATTTCGCCGCAAAAGCTTATTTCTCCAAAAACACCTACAAAGACATAAAATACCAAAATAAGCGCAAAATCGAGTACTAACATTACAGAGAATTAAGACTAAAATAGACACATAAATGCGTCTATCACCTATGGAACAACAACTTCGACTAAAACCTAATGATGGCCAACCTATGTCTGATCCAACTCTCTTCCGCCGCCTTATTGGTCGATTGTTATATCTCACTGTAACAAGAGCGGGTATCACATATGTTGTAAATACTCTGAGTCAATTTATGAGTAATCCTTACAGTACTCACATGGATGCCACAAATCGCATTCTTCGTTATCTAAAAGGTGCTATTGGGAAAGGCCTTTTCTTATCATCTACCGGTACCCTTCATTTAAGTGGATATTGCGACTCTGATTGGGCTGGATGTCCCACAACTCGACGATCCACCACATGTTATTTTACTATGCTTGGAGATAGTCCCATCTCTTGGAAAACAAAAAAACAAGCAACAATTTCCCGCTCTTCCGCGGAAGCGGAATATCGTGCTCTTGCCACACTTACATGTGAACTTCAATGGTTGAAGTATAATCTAAATGATCTTGGTATACCTCATACGGAACCAATCTCTGTTTTCTGTGATAATCAAGCTGCAATTCATATTGCCGAAAATCCAGTATTCCACGAGAGAACTAAACATATTGAATTGGATTGCCACTTCATTCGAGAAAAAATAATCTCAAAATTGATCGCACCTAGCTATGTTCGCTCCATTGATCAACGCACCGATATTTTCACGAAGCCTCTAGGAGCTGAAGTACATCGCCGACTAACTTTCAAGTTGAGTGTGGTCGACCTTCCTTCTCCCACGCCAACTTGAGGGGGAGTATTGGAAATATTTAGTCAAAGCATATCAATCAGTATTGATATGCTTCCTTATTTAGCTTTTACTTTTATTTTCCTTTCCTTACTTTTTTATCAATTAGTATAATTTGTAATTAAGAGTGGTTGAGAGTGATTGATGTAATTACATATTTCTTTCCTAGATTGAAGTTATTCTTCATTGTAAATTTATTGTAATATTATCTATAAATAACAAAGTCTTCATCAGTGCTTATCACACAGTGGTTACAAAACAAATACCTCTTCTAAGCTTTCTACTGTGTGTCAAGGATTCTTTAATGGAAAATGGTTTCCTTTCTACATTGACATTGTAATCCTTTTCTCTGAATGAATCAACTTTTCTTAGGAAAAAATGAAGAAAAATAAAACGAAAAAAGAAATTGATAACTAAATAAAGGTTGTACCTGACAAGGCTCATCAATAATCATTTGAAGCAAGTCGCAGCCCATGCGGAATCAACGTTGAAAAATGTTCATCAGAATACACACATTTAGGAACAAAATAACCATGCATCGGCTTCTCGTGGTAAAATTACGTGTCTCCCTCGCGACGTTTATCTTCTTATAAAAACTTCTTTTTAGCTCTAAAAGCCTACGTATTATCCATGAAAGTAATTGCAACGTAGCACTTCGGCACTTTATAGCCTCAGCTGACTCTTTATTAAATTATCGCAGAATCTCCAAGTATTATTTTTTATTGTCATAGTGCAAATCTATTTCCACTTCAAAAGAATCAAAATCAACATTCATGGTTGCAAAAGTTAGGTTAAGTAAAATGAAAAGAAATTGATTTGTGTGAGAGGGATGTTATTTGAGAATATAATGGTGAGACATTTATATTGAAGAAGAAATAGTCGTCGAGGAATGAGTCGTCGTAAAATTATTTGTTGACGACACAACATTTAACACGCGACAAAAGTCAAATAGTTGGCGATGATGTGTAATCGAGCGACGCGATATGTGTCATCCGATTATAGTTTTGTCGTGCACCTTTTAATTTGTTTTACCATATTAGAAAAATGAGTTTACTCGTCCACATGCCAAAATTCTCATTTGTACATTGTCATAGGAATTGCCTTTAGGACTATCTAGTCCAATCTGGAACCGGTTTAGGAATGATCCGCTTGTTCCTCTTTTTGTATATGCTTTTGTCGGGTCTTGAATAGTGCATTGTAATCACACCATTAGAATTTTTATTATAGAGATTCATGTAAATAAACGTTAAATTTGACGAACTTAGAGGTGTGTGCTCGCTGAGTTGTTATGCGTTTGTACGCGTGATACCACAACCTTTTAGTTGACATTCCATTATACTTATAGCATAGCATGTTATTTTTAGGTCTATATAGGTAGAGGGTTCTACATAGAGATTTACCTCTATCGTTATATAAATACCACTACATTAGAACCTCTTGAATTTACGTTTGTTTAACCACTACCTAATAATTTTAGGTCTTAACATGATACGTTATTAATCACATACGGCTTCGATTTTACCTTTTTTTCTTTTTGCATATCAAAATTGGGCTTCTTCATGCCATTTCGAAACGCCTTTGAACAGTGAACCATTTTCATCTTCTGAAGATGTACTGAAAATTGTTTTCCATCTAAGCATGAAGAAATATAAGACAAACAATTCAAACATACATTATAAAGATTAAAGAATCTAAAGCTTTGTTCTTATCAACTCCCCCATAGTTGATTTGTTGAGATAAGAAGTGGTGACGACGATGAAGGTTATGAAAAATTACATCACTGTCAGTTATTGTTGGAGGAGGAGGCGGTAGGAGGCGATGAAGATTAAAGAAATAAGTGGACAAACGAGAAGATATTTCATCACTTCTAGCTATTGCTGGAGGATGAGGCAGCGGCGCAAGGAGGGAGAAGGCAATGAAGGTTATGAACAATTGCGCATACACTGAATTAGATGTATATCTTAAATTTGCGGGGTAAAAACTGTAATTTTTAGATTTGGTCAATGGTAACTTAGACAATTTGCATATTAGATAGAGGTTGGGGTCAAAAATAGCACCCGGTTGGTGATATTTGCTTTCCTCTATTCCATAATAGAGATTATCCTCTATGTTGGTAGAGGTAGAGGAAAAAACAAACACCAAAATTAGTGGGATCCACCACTACATAGAGGTTGGTAGAGGTTAGCCTTTAGATAGAGGAAAAAACAAACATGCTCTTAGACAATTTCTTTTTAGATTTAATGTTTGTATTTACGCATATGTGAATTGTGAAGATGTTATGCATTATCCACCATAAATGTCACAATCTACCCCTGATTTATGTAGAAAATGAACATCACTAACCTTCTCGAAAAAACTAACAAAATCTAATCATTGCATCATCTAACTTTAGATTATAAAGTTATAACTCAATCTTTGCATTACATCCATTTTATTTTCATGCCAAACACTGAGCATACATGTAGTTATTGTGCATGACATTACAACTGGATGCTAATATTGGCGTGCCAAATGAACCATAGGTTCTTGTCATATATGTCAAAGACAGGCTATTTAGAAACTTAGTTTACATGTTGATGAAGAATGTACAAACACAAAAAGATCAAATTTAATATACAAGTCATATATAAATATAAAAACAATACATATGAATTTATATGTCTATGAACAATTCAAGAAACTAAATAATCAATCCCTAGGAGACGATCAATTTGTCCTTTTCGATATACGGATTTGAAAGCCGTTTACGAGTTTAGCTAATATTCTAACCTTCGTCATCGATCAAAAATCCAAATCCATAGTAAGTTTTGAATCAAAGATGTAGGTAAATTATCGGCAGAGCTTTTCGAGTTATCCTAACCTATATCTAGCGAGGAAGAAATGTAGAAAGATGGCAATTTGTAGGCGGGCTAACTCAGCACCAGGACAGAATCTTGCTCACCCTCCAAATGATGAATCAAAAGAACTAATATCACCAGTTTTTTTCTGCTTGAGGTACACATTTACAACCAATTAATATATTACTTAATTTTCGATTTAGAAAAACAAACATTACCAGAAAGCCTCTGCCATATAATTGACAACATGTTATGTGAGACCAGGCGATCCTAATAGACTACCAGCTCCTTGCGGTCGAGTAAGGATTTGCGGATTATATTTAACTAATAAGCTTCATATCCATGGATTAAAATTAACAACACCCTTATAGAAGTTTTCATCCAAGAGAACTGCCGATAGAAATGGCACTACAAAGCATCCTTTCGGTTTTACATATTCTGTATTTCAAAAATTCACGAAAATAACTATTTGATTAATAGTTTGTTAAATTTTTTGGAACACATTTAGAAAAAATATATGACAAAGACATAGAACTACCTTGATATTCAACATTCTCTTTTGCCTCACATCAACCCATATGACATTCCCTCTTATCCTAAGTGTCTCATCTATAACATGCGCGCGAACATGCTGATTAATTTTAGTTGTATTGTTGTATTTGTTATTATTGAAAATTTAACCTAGGTTCTCTCTTGAACGTCGAAATATATATCGGGTCTCTTTAGGACCTCACTCACCTTCCTAAGAAATATAAAATATCCCATTTTTGGATTACTTACATACTGAGTGAACCGGATAGCCTTGTAGTCCTCACAAGTAAGCATGTGTTCATTACTAGAAGTTCCTCTTATACCATTTTGTTCTGCATATTGTATCAAAACTTATACATACATTAGAACTTTGATTAACTAATGAGTATGTTAGATCAGATTAACAAATTTATGTTAGTACGTATATATTACCAAAATCTCTTGAAGTGCCTTGGGAAATTAACAGAGGAAATAAATAACAAAAAACATAGTTCTTGCAGTGGCCTCATTGCTGGCACACAATAATTTGATTATAAAACCCGCAACTATAGCTTCTGGTAAGCTTTGATCTTCAATCAACTTTCTGAGAACACCATTTCTGGTTTCAGATGTCACTGAAAGTTGTTCGTTATTATCTTCTCAACTGCCTTGTCAACTTTGATGATTATATTCTCCCTTGCTTAAGACACACTATACACATATCTCAAACTGCAAGACTTAATAAGTGTTGCTTTAATAAACCACTCATAACTTCTTCGTTATAACTCAAAATTGAGTGATTCTTGGCTCGGTGAATTCGATATGCTCATTCACTACAACATGAGGACCTTTCCAGGAACATAGGTCAATATCATTAAAGCCATGGCTCAATTATCATCTAGTCCATACATAAATGCATATTTACCGTTATATGAATTGTTCCATAGAATGAGCACTTGTTTCGATATATTAGAAAGGTAGAATTGAGCAAGAGTCCAAATGAAATCAGCCACCACATACCTTTGTAGATGAAGTCCTCGTTTATGTCTTCGTTTGATCTTCAATCTTCAAGGGTTATTCAGTGATGTCTGATACTAAACTACACACTTCTAATCCAGGTCCGAGACTTGACTTTAGTAGATTAGAAATCAAAATAAGTTATGTACAACTAAATTTTACAACAAGCTTGAGATAGCAAAACTTGCGAGTTCGACTGAGCAGTGCTTTAACAGTCGATCACGCTTGCAAGGAAAAATGAACGTGCATTTGCCTGGTGCGAATAGGAGTTTTAAGGCCCGGTTAGTAGCAGCAGAGTGGCGCATTTGGAGAGTTATGGCCTGCGCACCTTGGCATTCTAACGTAATTTTCCGGCCTGTCACATAATCACACAAGAAGGACCCAAACATCTCTATGTATAACAGTAAACGAGTTGAACTTCTATTCATGCTTAAAGTATATGAAACACGATGATGTTTAGATAACTTACACACTTCACAATGACACTTAGATATATCAAGTTCTGAAAACAAAATGAGCAACAACCTTTGAAAGTACCTAAAAAGAAGGATGTCCCAATCGTTTATGCCATAACCAGACTTGTTCCTCCAAATAGACACATTAGTTGACTTGTAGGCCCTTATACTGTAATCTTGTAATCTCTCATGTAAGTCCAAGTAGTACATGCCTCCTCTCTCTTTATAATACCAATAATCATTCCCGTGACAAGGTTCTACAAAAACACAATGAGAGTAAAAAAAAAGGTAACACAACACTTTAAAGCTTTGGCTATTTGACTAATAGATGGGACGTTGCAAGAAAGACTAGGGACACATGACACCGTAAAATGGGACATGGAGTCGGTTATTGTAATATGTCTTCACCAGAGAAAATGGATGGAGATCCATCAACTGTCAAAACACAAGGTTTTTAAGGACTAGGATTATAGGTGGAGAACAAGTTGGACCTGGTAGGCATGTGATCAGTTTCTCCATTATCGATAATCCAAAAACCCTTAGATTTATCACATGTAGGACTCAATGCCCTCCCAACAGGGACGGAGCCAGGACTTGTATGCTTTGGGGTCGAACAAATTTTGTATTGGCATTCACAATTATTTATTTATTTGATCAATTCGGAAGTTCACATGGTATAATGCTTACCATTTTCGCGATAGCACCGTAAAGCTCATTATGAACACATCAATTTCGGTGATGGAATTGTACACGGAGAAAGTTCGTCGGGTAGAGAAAATAAAGAAGATTTAAGTGATCGGTTTACGCATTTGCTTTACAAATTTCAATTTTACTATTATTGTTTGCACCCATGAGATTTCGAAAAAATTTCGTGGGTGCAAGTGAACCCACTTGCACCCCCTCCTTCCGTCCCTGCCTACCAAAGTTATTTGTGTTACCTAATTGAGCCAAAGAACTAGATCCAACAAAATTTTCCTTTGATAACAACATTCTTGCATAATACTTTATCATCTGCTCCAGCTGGACATGATATGGATGAGGTTCTTCCTCTAAAGTTGCCATTAGAATCTCCTCATCTTCTTCCTCCATTCTGTCATTGTGCACGCCAATGAGTTTGAAACATGTCTCCCTAATACGTCTAGGTTTGTGGCAATAATCGCAATATAAAGAGTCATTCTCGTCAGACTTTCAGTTGATTTCTACTATGACTGATGGAGCATGAGCAGATAGAGTAATAATGTCTGAAGCTGAAATTTCTTAAGATTATGGAGATATCATAGCATCTCGAGGAAGCTCTTCAGATCTAACAACTCAGTAAACTCCTCGAAGTGTTGGCATTGGATCTTTCCCAATAATTTGAATCATGTTGGGATCGAAATCAGATTCGAAACCAGCAAGGAACTCAATAATTCGATCTTTTCAATTCTTTTTTATAACTTGGTGGTATCAGTTACACGTTCCATGTCACATGGCTAAAGGAAATCAAGTTCTTGCTATAAATCTTGTAGTACACCCGACAGAGGTCTATTATTCTAACGTGTCTCGATTATTCGTCGATTCAAATCATATATTTGTGTAACATCACCTCTCATAACATAGATCTGAGCAATTGCATCTCACACTTCTTTTGTAGTGGCTAGGCGCATAAAACTACTCTTGAGGTCAAAATCCATATTGAATCTGCTAACCAACTCATTATCATGACATTTTCTTCCATTTGAGTCTCGTATATAGGGTTTGTGGTTGCTAGACATATTTTGCTGCCGGTTAAGTACCCAACTTTTCCTTTACCGGTAATGTGAAATTTCATACAATGAGACTAAACAAGATAGTTTGTATCATCCAGCTTATAAGATGTCATCTTGAAATTCATATTATCATTAGGAGAAAAGTCTAGGGATGCTGAACTCCTAGAATGAGAGCGACCACTATTCTTAGGATCTCTAGAAATATATCTACTTTTAACTCAATGAAAAAGGCAATATTCAAAGAAGGAAAACAACTTACGATCAACAACAGCTCTTAAGAACGGCTCACAGGTTCTTCAAGAAAGAATTTGACTAGCGGATCTGAATCACGGATTGAAGCTACCGTTAATCCAAGCTAAAAGGGATTTAGGATGGGGTTTCTCTTCTCTCTCTTGCTCTGATACCATGCCGAAAGCACAGAGGAAGTGAATGAAAGAGTGTAAATTGAATTCGGAGGATAAACTCCTCATGCACATTTTGTGCACAATAACAACTATACCCTTAATGGGTAAAATATCTAGATTCCATTGTTCACTGTTCACTATTCACTAGGTTGCAACACTTGGCAATCCTATTATGAACAACTACTTGTTCTGTAAACCTCATTCCAACAACAATGCAACCACTACAGTCAATCATTCATCAAAATAACATAATGTAATCTGATAAAACCACCGCCAAAAATATAACAAAATGTAAAGAAAATTGAATATTAGGGAGAAAAAAAACATAAACCAACAAGCACTCAAAGCCAGTCACCAAAATCTTTAAAGGTAAAACACAAATTGAAGGGAATTTTAGCTAGGAGACTATGCAGTCTCACATGCATACAAAGCAACAGAATTGACGTGTTGTGCATATATTCAAAATGGTAGATGGTGGTCTTATACATCTCGGAATGCTCTCATTTTTGGTGGGAGTGTAGAGACTTATAAGAAGAACATGTCATCAAAAAATTAGCTTCAAATTCATTGCCGGTTTGGTTTGGTAGAGAAAATGGCGCTAAAATGTCAAGATTATGTCATTATAACCATGTCAACGGATCCTACCCCATATACATAGGGGAAGGATCCGTTGACATGGTTATAATGACATAATCCGTTGACATGGTCATCAGTTTTTCTACCAAACCCAACCGGAAATGAATTTAAAGCTAATATTTTGGTGACATGTTCCTCATATAAAACTCTACATTCCTACTAAAAATGAGAGTATTCCGAAATACGAAACTTCACCATCCACAAATTTTAATTTCAACCGTTAATCTTCGACGGTTGATATTCAAAATGGTAGATGGTGGTCTTATACATCTCGGAATGCTCTCATTTTTGGTGGGAGTGTAGAGACTTATAAGAAGAACATGTCATCAAAAAATTAGCTCCAAATTCATTGCCGGTTTGGTTTGGTAGAGAAAATGGCGCTAAAATGCCAAGATTATGTCATTACATAGGGGAAGGATCCGTTGACATAGTTATAATGACATAATCCGTTGACATGGTCATCATTTTTTCTACCAAACCCAACCGGAAATGAATTTAAAGCTAATATTTTGGTGACATGTTCCTCATATAAAACTCTACATTCCTACTAAAAATGAGAGTATTCTGAAATACGAAACTTCAGCATCCACAAATTTTAATTTCAACCGTTAATCTTCGACGGTTGATATTCAAAATGGTAGATGGTGGTCTTATACATCTCGGAATGCTCTCATTTTTGGTGGGAGTGTAGAGACTTATAAGAAGAACATGTCATCTAAAAATTAGCTTCAAATTCATTGCCTGTTTGGTTTGGTAGAGAAAATGGCGCTTAAATGTCAAGATTATGTCATTATAACCATGTCAACGGATCCTACCTCTTACATAGGGGAAGGATCCGTTGACATAGTTATAATGACATAATCCGTTGACATGGTCATCATTTTTTCTACCAAACCCAACCGGAAATGAATTTAAAGCTAATATTTTGGTGACATGTTCCTCATATAAAACTCTACATTCCTACTAAAAATGAGAGTATTCCGAAATACGAAACTTCACCATCCACAAATTTTAATTTCAACCGTTAATCTTCGACGGTTGATATTCAAAATGGTAGATGGTGGTCTTATACATCTCGGAATGCTCTCATTTTTGGTGGGAGTGTAGAGACTTATAAGAAGAACATGTCATCTAAAAATTAGCTTCAAATTCATTGCCTGTTTGGTTTGGTAGAGAAAATGGCGCTTAAATGTCAAGATTATGTCATTATAACCATGTCAACGGATCCTACCTCTTACATAGGGGAAGGATCCGTTGACATAGTTATAATGACATAATCCGTTGACATGGTCATCATTTTTTCTACCAAACCCAACCGGAAATGAATTTAAAATGACTAATATTTTGGTGACATGTTCCTCATATAAAACTCTACATTCCTACTAAAAATGAGAGTATTCTCGAAATACGAAAACTTCACCATCCACAAATTTTAATTTCAACCGTTAATCTTCGATTGATATTCAAAATGGTAGATGGTGGTCTTATACATCTCTAATGCTCTCATTTTTGGTGGGAGTGTAGAGACTTATAAGAAGAACATGTCATCTAAAATTAGCTTCAAATTCATTGCCGGTTTGGTTTGGTAGAGAAAATGGCGCTAAAATGTCAAGATTATGTCATTATAACCATGTCAACGGATCCTAATTCAAAGATATTCCTTAATGGGGAAGGATCCGTTGACATGGTTATAATGACATAATCCGTTGACATGGTTATCATTTTTTCTACCAAACCCAACCGGAAATGAATTTAAAGCTAATATTTTGGTGACATGTTCCTCATAAAAAATTAGCTTCAAATTCATTGCATGTTTGGTTTGGTAGAGAAAATGGCGCTAAAATGTCAAGATTATGTCATTATAACCATGTCAACGGATCCTACCTCATATACATATAGACACAAACAACTCTAAAACCAAATCTATTGTAAAAGGCTTCTTTATTCACATAAATAACTATAGGAATAGAAGCAAAAGATCAAGAAAGAGAGACATCCTATATCACTTCAGTCAGCAGCAGGCTTACAAAAGGTGAAAAATAGGTTAAAATCTGCTGATTTTCATAAAGTGGAGGAGATAACCTTCAAGTTGGTTTTCGAATTGATATCGTCCACAAAATATCTGAATCTGACTGCACTGTGATCTTCTCTTGCATCACGATATTCGATGTACTTATTAATCCACCAAATTTCATCTCAGTATTATCTGTAAATGGAACAATTTTGGGGAAAACATTAGACTTTGCACTATAAAGGCTTGGAATTCAAACTTAGAAACAGAGTAACAGTCAGGTGCTGAACATACACAGAACAACTTAATGACGGGATACCAACAATGCATAAAAATATATAAGACGGGCCTATGATGAATGAAATAAACTTACCAAGATCCCATTGCAACCCAGAAGTCGTCGCTTTTGCAGAGGCTGTAGCGATAGGGATGAGCCCACAATGTGGGCCTTCAAGAGATGACAAGATATTGATCTCATGGCGATGGGTCTTTGGTAGAAGTTGGATAAGGCAGTCATCAGATATAAGTACTATCCGGATGTTTGAGAAATTACAGAGAACATTAATGTTTCCAATCTCATGATCGAATCTCCCCCCAAGCGCTCCAGCAACAAGAATGCATAGCTGCAAAATAAAGAATCTCTTAAAGACTGCAATGCAGAACCAGATGATACATGTTTTCAGTACTTATAATGACCACTTAATTGAGCTATATAGTCTCTCAAAACTGACTATGATTGCACAATGCAAGCTATCAACAGAGAAAGGATGGTCGAATAGATTCAGTCATTGGATTGCTGAATCTCCATCGAGTTCGATGGCACATGGGGACTATTCTAGACTATCCTTTCTTGGTACTCATCCTTGCAGTTCTTCTTTTTCTCTCATATGCCAAGATTGGCCAGCACAAGACAGGAAAATCAACCATGCAAAGAGATTATCCTTCAAGATCAATTACGGCGTAAGCAAATGCTACCGAAGCGGGATGGCCACTAAAACATGTTGAACAACCTCTGACAAACTACTCCACTGTACAAAGAAAAACACACCCAGATAGCTCGGATCACTAGATTGCTCAGAAAATCAGTTGCTCACTAGAAAATTTACACTCTGTTCCTTTACTAAATTCACCTATTAGATTGCTCGGATCACTAGATTGACATTTGACACCTACTAACTAAGAGATACAAACACCTGACTAGGTTATGATAGATTTGAAAGCCAATAAGCTGAATCTAAGTTCTGGTGAATACACGATTAACAAGTCGCGGTCGTAACCAAGTGAGCCGAGAAAATCCCACAGATACAGTTCAATAAAAATCTATACTTCCACCTGGATAACGCAACTACAAGTTCATTTAGCATTCCATGATTTCACTTAACAAAGATCGGATTCAATCAACAAAGACAAGCATTTGACTTACATCAGATTTATCCGCAACGGGAATAGTATCCCAAATAAATGATACGCACTTATGAAGATCTGTGGTATCCTGATCCTGTGATTCATCAACAATTTGGGATCCCTAAAACACATGAAAACCATAAGTATCCCAAAAACCAAATTTTAACTCTTGAAAAATAACTAAAGATAGGCTTACCAAATTTGCATAGAAGTCTTTAACTTCGGTTCTAATGGAGTCCAGATCCCCTTTAATGACATCTGGGGTATATCTGTTCATCCATATTCATCAACTATAACAAAACCCCACAAACTCTCATTCAAATTCAGAGAGATAAATCATGCAAAGATTTACAAAACCTGTTTCTAACAAGAAGAGGATCTTGTTGTGGGAATAACTGAGGCATTTCATCAAACACTCTATTAGCCCCACCATCAGCACATAAACATAACTTTGCTGCTCAAAAGAAAAAAAAAAAAAACCAGACTTCATACCAAGTCTTAAGAAAATCCGTAACCTCAAGAAGGCTTAAAAAGAAGCATACAAGAAGATCAACAAGTGTAAGAAACAGAGTAACAGACTAACAGAGAACGTACTTACCATGGTTCCATAAAAGAGGTGTAAATTTGGGGAGAGGTTGATTAAGGAGTATGAGAGCATAAGTTCTGTTATCTTCCGAAGATGAAGGAGGGATAGAGGGAAGAAGGAATGATGAACAATGAGACATTAACTCCATGGTGTTGCTCCTCAAAGAGATTTTTTTTGCTGGGGAATTTGGTTTTGACGAAGGGAGATGATTAGAGACCGTTGCTTTTTATTTGGACGTGGAATTTTGGCTGAGAGGGACAATCATAAATTCTGGACACGCCTTGTAGCCCTTTACCACTCTTTTTAGAAGATGCCGATTATGCTAAAGGTGAAGCATCTTCATTCGATAGGACATTCAAATGCGGTACAACGTTTTGGACCTTGCTGAATTTACTAAGACTTGCAGAGTTGAATACAAGTATTTTGAGTTGATGGTGGTGGTTTGTGTAGATAGATCGTTGCAAGCAAGGGCGGTCAATCCCTTGCTGGCGGGTCATATATCACCAAAAAATAAAAACGACTTTTGACAACTGATGGTGATGGCCGGGCCTGAACAACGGTTCTTACCGGAGCGGCTATTCAAGCTTGGACATCTCAAACCGTGATGGCAGCCGACCCGAAAAGCGGCCCGCTGGACTCAAGCCGGGGCCTCCTTTTCCGGCTGAACATCAACGGGAGAGCGGAATGTACTAGGCATGGGCGTCATCGACGAAGTGGATTTGCTCTCCTTGGCAACAAGGACGATGTCGGAATGTTGGTTGAGGGAAGAGTGTCCCCCTTGGATTGGATCTCCGCCTGGGGCGCCCATGCGGTCGGGCCACGCACGGCGGGACTCCGGTCTGCGGCACTCACGGTCTTATCTGGGCGGCGTAACTCACCGCCCGATAAAACTAAAACCCAATGAGCACAAGGGAAAAACGGGTCACTTAGTCCGGTGGTGGTTTGGGTGAGACCATATCCAAGATTAAATCTTGCTTTTCTTCTTTATAAATAAAAATTTGTAATAAAAATTTGGAGTATATTATATCTACAGCAACAACCAGTTAACCCAGTGGACCAAACCATGTTTGGGGCTGATCAGGCTACTTGTAAGTCGTACTCTTGCTACTAACAACATGTTTGGGTTTTTGCTGACTAGCTGCATCTGACTCGGTCCTTGACACAACATGATTCGGAAACAGAATGGGACTAACCGAGTGGACCAAACCATTGATTCCCGTAATCGGTTCCATAAGCAAAACCAAGTTAATGTCTAGAAGCTTCTAGATGTGTGTGAATTAAGGTTTTGGGTCTGCTAAGATAAGAAGCTTCTAGATGTCGACATTATTTGAACATGTACAGAACTCTTATCATAAATTATTCAAAGATATTCCTTGATACTCAAACTGATCCCAGGTCTGAAAAATTGAAAAGCATTTAATTATGATTTTCATAATATATGTTTTAATTACCAACAATTAAAGCATATCCTTTGGAAAATATTAGTAGTTAATGTACTGGACTAATAATAGGAGTTTTCTATGAGAGTTTTCGGAAATCTGGTTTGGTAATTAATTGCAAATAGGGAAACCGAAATTGGGTACTTTAATGTGAATATCTTGAGAATATTTTTGGTTTTGGAATTTCCTTGTTGTCCAAACAACCTTGGTGTATAAATACTTGAGTTTGCATTTCTTCCAAACTATCCTAAGAGCCGGGCAAACTTCATACTTGTTGTTTCTGGTGGAGCCATTAGGGCTGCACACGAACCCGATCCACCCGACCAACCCGCCCGAACCGACCTCAAAAAACCCGAACCAAACCAAATCCAAGACGTTCAATAGTTCTGAACGGTAATTGTGTTAGGAAATCGATCTGTTTGTGGTGCCACACGGTTGTATATGTATACCGACCGACGCCATAAATAAGCGACCGATCATCCAAGTCACTGCTACACATTAATCTATAATCAATAATACCCGTCGATATTGGTTATAACCCTAGAAATCAATTTATATACATGTAGAGTGAAGACGTATGTTTTTCTTTTCAGAAAAAATTCACCTTCAATGGAGGAGGCAGGAGGCAGACAAAGATCCTCATCTTATCCGTCTTCTTCTTCAGTTAAGTTCTAATTTTTCATTCTTTTTCTGGCATACCACTGCCTATATCACCCCCGGAAGCATTCAACTGCACCTTCATCATTTCATACTCGAGCAGCACAACAGTGCAAGACTGCGCCTTGTTCTCGTACTCAAGTAACATCTACATCTTTTTCAACTCATGTTAGAACTTGAATGGATTTGTATAATTAATGGACTAAGGAAGAGAGTTTGGTATTAGTAATAGCTTTCTGTTGTAATTTCTCATAAATTGAAACCTTGGGTTTCACATATTTTGGGGTTTATCAATATTAGGTTCAGTTTGAATTTTGATAATATAGATTTGTATTTTAGTTGATTAGGGTTTTAAGTTGTTGAAAGTTTGGGGATTTAAGTTTCACAGTTCTTGAAAATGTATTATGTATAGTCAATTAGTCATGTGTATTACTATTATTTTAGTTTCTGTGTAAAATAACAGTACTGTGTTTAATCAAATTGTATTTAACCAAATTGTGTTGTAGTTTAGTTGTTTCAGTACAAACAACAACCGTCGTTTGATAATGACCGGGTAAATCGATCACCGACCTAATCCGCCGATAAATAATCGGGTGGTTTATAACCGATCCGACCTTAAAATCATTCCCTAGTTGGGGCTCTCCCTTAAAAAACCGATTTGTACGGTGTGTTGGTCGGTAGGTATAAAACCCGACCAAACTGAAAACATTTGGGGTACCAAAATATACCAACAACTTTTTTGTAGGCAATCTGTATGGACTAACTCAACACAACTCCGAGAGTAAAAAACTCAATCAAGGAAAGTGCCTAGAGTTATCTCTCTCTCTCTCTCTCTCTCTCTCTCTCTCTCTATGATATATTGGTTTGGTGTGAAGTTGTTGTTTATTTTGGCAACGATTCATTCTCATGTCGTGTGATCGATAATTAGTAATTTGGTTTAGAAATGGTATTCCTTTAGATAGTCAAGGTGTTGTTTGTTTCTGTGTGGTGTATGCGACCGACGATCATTAAAAGTGAGCTTCAGATGAAACAATGTTTGTAATAGGTTTTGAGTGGCATTCAAGTCTATTTTTGATGCTTGTCTCGATGTAAGACGGAGTACATTGTTAGATGATTACCTTCTCGATTAATAATATTGTATCCATCCTCTCGGGGTATCGGTTTGCACTGTACTTACTGTTAGTCTATTGTCATTATTATTTTAGCTTAGTACCAACTTAACACTGGTTCATGTGGAAATTGGTTTAAGATTCATCTCATTAGGGGTTACAATTTCGTTGTTCATATACGAGCCAACTTGTTTCGACTTGATAAATAAGCAAGATAATTAAAAATGGTATTCCCATACTGAAAACGTAGGGGTACCAAAATACCACCAACTTTTCGTTCGACAACTGTATGGACAAAACCTAAATACAATTCCAAGAAAACCAACTTAATGATTCTTGAATAAAATTGTATAAAGAGTTTATATCTCTTTCTATTACAATCAATAGTCCGTGAACCTGATTTAATAGTGTGGATATTATTGAAAAGAAAGAAAAGGGATAATTTGCTAAGACCTCGAATTATTCCTCGGAATAACGACTATGAACAGAGATGATTATTTAGACATCACCTCAGTTTCCCAACTATAAATAAAGATATGAATTAAACTTGAAAAAGTTCAATAAAAGAATTATATTAATCAAATCAACTATCTCGAACAATAACTTTGCAGACTCTTAAATAGACTTGGAAAAAAAAACCTAACTTGTGCAACAAGAAAGGACGAAAACAACCCACAACCGACTCAGACCCTAATTTGGTATTTTTGGAAAATTTTAGGTTATTTAAAGTAATGAAAGTACTCTCTAAATAAAACTACGGAACATTATTTAAATGCCCCTCAAAATTCGCCCCTTAAAATATACCCTTATTCAATTTTTAAAAATACCCTTATCTTCTGAAAAGTGGAAGCAACTAGAACAAGTTGCTTTCAGAAGTGGAAGCAACTAGCACAAGTTGCTTCCAGAAATGAACGCAACTTTATACAAGTTGCTTCCAAAAAGTGGAAGCAACTTTCTCAAATTGACTCCATTTTTTTTACCCCTCGAGGGTATTTATGCAAAGTCAACAAAAATGGAGGGTATTTATAACATTCCCACATAAAACTATATGCCACAAACGGCGACCCAAACGGACTCCTAACGAAGAAGTTATTAAGAAAACAAAAACTTTCCTAAAACGGCAAAAACGACCTTTTGAGGCCCTAAACGATGGAATTTGGCTAAATTCCAAGGCCGTGATTAAAAAATCATGTCTTGATCATTGGGATGTTTCAATCAATTTAGACCCGTCTTGAGCTAAATTACGACACTCATATTTTTAGCCTCCAGCTTGCTCATCTGCATCATTTAACCGTGAGAGTACTTGGACGATTCCAAATATCAATATCCAAGATCAATCAAGTCGTTTCCAAATAACGGGATCAGAATTCCGCCAAGTATGAAGCTTGTTATCTATCTTTCAAGATACGATTTCTATAAAAACAAGTTCTTATAATCGACCACAATCAAGATGGACTTATCTACTTTGATTGGTTACGTACTACTTGTGATAATACTATTATAAAGATAAAAAAATATAATGTGGAAAAGGAAAAACACAAGACACTAGAAATTTTGTTAGCGAGGAAACCGCAAGTGCTGAAAAAACCACGAGACCTTGTCCAGTTTTGAACACCAAACTGTATTAAGCCGCTACAGATACTAGCCTACTATCAATACTTCAGACTGGAATGTAGTTGAGACCGAATCCAGCGTCACAATAGTTCAGTTACAGTCGCGCTCCTTACGTCTCTTGAATCTCGCAAGATTCTACGCAATTGATTCCCTTAGCTGAACTCCTTTACATCCTAAGAGTTGCTTCAACCTGAGTGAATATAAAGATAGTCGGACCTGGCTTCACGAATCCCTAAGTAAAGTCTTTAAGTTGTTAACCTAATTATGTTTCACAAAGGAAACCTAGGTTAACATAGGATGACTCTAAACAACTAGGACACATGAAAGTGTCAGAGATTGAATTCTCCGGTTGTTTGAGTCTATCTATTTAAAGACTTTCAAGATCGAAGGTCGCTTAAGATTCAAGCTAAGATAGCTTGGGAATCAAGTAAACAATTTATATGTTTAGATGAAACTCTGATTAGGGTTTCACATAAGCATGTTAGAAATTTGGATTTAAATCACATAGCAAAATATGTATTATGGTTAGCCGTAACTGAACCGTATATAATGATAGTTCATGGCTGGGTAACCATTTGAACCATAAGCTTAGCCATATTCATTCAACACTTTAGACTTTAATCTCGCTGCACAATCACAAGTGACTAAGTGATCAATATGTCTTAGAGGTATTTTCGAGAGTTAATCAAATGCCAAACATATCTTAGAAATAATTTCAATGCATCTGGAAATATTCAACAAGGTAAGTACGTGTACTGGACCCAATCCGTGAACTCAGACTGCCAAGGTGTGTGTACCGGGTATGTATACCCTTAAGGCAATTCTCGGAAAAACTATTTTGGTATGCATACTAGGTACATGTGGGTATGTGTAATGGGTACATGTACCATAAGCCAATTCATGAACCCGGGATGTTTTAGTATATGTACTGGGTACGTGTTGTTAGAGCATTGCTCGGTCGAAATCGCGAGTGTTGTTATATCAAGCTTGTTGTCAAATTTAGTTGATCAAAACTATATCTTGATTTTTAGTCTACAATTAGTCAAGTCTCGGATTAGGATAGAAGTATGTAGTTGAGAATCGGACATCACCGCGTTCTACCATTTGAAGTCAAAGATCAAACGAAGCTTTTGGAAAACTTCTTCAACAAAAGGTAAGTGAAGACTGAACCACCTATTTCTCAAGTTATATTCATCCTTCTATCTATGAGACGATGTCGCATGACTAATTAGACTATTGCAAGCATATCAAGAATTTCGAGTCAAGTTTATTTTGGTAATTCGTTCTCGAAATATATATATGACTAAGCTTAATGAATATTTGTTCATACTTGATGAATTTCGGTTAAGAACAATTTATTGTTCATAATCTAAATCGTGATTCAATATTATCATTCGAAAATAGCTTGGAACAATGATATGTGTCATTGATGTTATTTGGGAATGTTAAAGATAAATATAAAACTACTGTAAATATGGATACAAGATAGTATGCATACCAGTTTCACATACTGGGAAAACTGTTAAAGGTCCGGAGCCGCAGTACATGTACCCAATACACGTACCGACATAGTTATAGTTCGGCAGAAATTTTATGGTACGGATACCGGTATCCATACCATAAAAAAGTATGTTGCTCGTGAACCAGGAATGGTAAGCATATTCAGTATGCATAACAAAAAGGAACTGTTGATTTTGAAACTGGTGTGGCATCTGAAAAATCGGGGGTACAACAACCACACCCAATAATTCGTTCGAAAATTTGTATGGACTAAACTCCAATATAATTCAATCAAGAAAGATATTAAAGAGCTTTTCTCTATTTCTCAATACAATAAGCAAATAAAACAGATAGAAATCTATGAACCTGATTGATATAAGAAATAACTTGGACGGTACCAAAGACCAATGCCCAAGTGTCAATCAAGTTATATCCAATAACCAAGGTCGGATTTATCAACTGATTGAACTACGCACAACCTGTGATACTTCAATTATATAAACAAATATAATGCGAAAAAGAAATAACACAGATACCAGAGATTTTGTGAACGAGAAAACCGCAAATGCAGAAAAACCCCAGGACCTAGTCCAACTTTGAACACCATATTGTATTAAGCCGCTACAGACACTAGCCTACTACAAGTTAACTTCACACTGGAATGTAGTTGAGCCCTAACCAAGTCTCACACCGATTAAGGTACAATCGCTTTCCTTATACGCCTCTAGAACCATGCCGGATTTTGCGCGCTTGATTCCCTTAGATGATTTCACCCACAACTAAGAGTTGCTACGACCCAAAGTCGAAAACTTATAAAAAAATATGTCTTCCACATATATGTCTATTCTTTATTATGTTTTTGTTTCGTCTTTTGATAAATCAATATGAACAGGAACCAATTGATAATCCGGTCTTATACTCCTGAAGAGTAGCCTAGAAATATCAATCACCTCACAATGACCCAACTGATTAACAGAAAAAGTTATTGCGGAATCACAAGAGTCTGAGACGAAGAACTGTTGTGATTACTTTTTATATCTTACCTATCGGGGATAAATCTTAAGTGAATCTTAGAGAAGATAAAACTCAATACGATAGAACAAGTAAGATCAGAATACGCAACTACAAAAAAAAAGTTGGATAAGTCTTCAAGTCGTAAACCTAATATGGTTTTGGAAAAACCTAGGTTAAAGGAGAATCGACTCTAGTTTGCGACTAGGATACAGGAAAGTGTCGGGATTAGCTTTTCCAGTTGCTAGAGTTCTCCCTTATATAGCCTTTCAAATCAGGGTTGCTTACAGTCCTAATTTAGTAACAAAGCATTTAATATTCACCAATAGATGAAATCCTGGTTTAAGATTCAAGCTAAGTCTGCTTAGAAATAAAACAATCAATCTCCATCGTTAGATGGTCTTAGATTGTTACACACAAATGAAATATACTCATATTTAGATATGGTTAAACGTACCTAAACGTATATATATTGAGTTGGCTCAATAACAATTAAACGAAGTTAGCCATATGAACATGTTTGTCTTAACCATATTCATCTAACACTTCTAGATCAAATATAATGATCAATCAATCATGATAGATAATCAAATAAATCTAATTATGTTTCAAATAGAGTTGTTCAATTGTTCACTATCTCATAGAAATATATTCATACAAATTAAAACAAAATCCGATTGATTCATAATCGTACAAAGTACTCATACAAGAATCAATTCATGAATATTAAGCCACGGTTTGCAAAGATTGCATTCCTTAATTCATAAATGTTTTAGTTCATGAGTATGAGAATCATACATAACCGATTTTAGAACTTAACCAATGTGTTCGCAAACCAAGTGCGCGAACATCAGCCCTGAACCTTGGCATGTCAAGCCATTCGCAAACCTGGTTCGCAAACAGCCGTCCCGGACCTAACTCAGGAAAAACCGTTCGCGTACTAGGTACGCAAACAAGGTTCCCGGACCTTCTCAGGCAAAACCGTTCACATACTAGGTACGCAAACAAGGTTCCCGGACCTGAATTATCACAATACAGTTTGCATACAAAATATACATACCGTGTTGTATCCAGACATGGTCAATTGTTCTAAACTCCCATTCCAATCATTGAAACATCCTTAGAAGACAACAATGATAATCCCACACATACCATTAGCTTCAAGTAATTTTCAAGTGATCGAATGATCAATACTAAAGTTCTGAAGCTAACATCAAATGACTATCTCACATAAATCATGTAAGATGTTCAAGGTAATTTTCACATGATCTTCTTTTGACTTAATATGTAGTTTCCAACAAATAAATAGTCTCCAACCAAATGTGCAAACTTTATGCGATTCGAGAGATCAATAAGTCCGGCCTAAAACGATGAACATAGTTAAAGCAAAAGAAAGCTTCCAACCTCGTAGCTTTTTGCGAGAGTGTAAATTGTTCTCCAGTGGAAATAGGTAAGACCTTTTATACAAGATAAACTCGGAAGGAAGAGAGGGTGAAATAATGGGAGGAAAATATCAAATGTATAATGTAAAATTTTATCCCCGCAGGTAGTCTCGAGTGTTTATGGCGCCGTGAAAATGGCGTTTCATTTGTTCGTACGCATGTGCCAATGGCAAATGCCTTGGTGGTAGGTTGCACGGTTTGCAAGTTAGGTGAGTGAGAAACCTGGTGATTCAAACCCTAAACAAATGCGCAGGTGCAATGGCTCGCGGCGGCCATGTCAATTCTGAAGCACTTTTTGGCGTGGCCAGATTCGGCTTGTGGCAGAGATCAACCTCAACCTAGGGCGCAAGTCCCCAATGGCATAAACCAAGAAATGGGCAAAGGTGCATAATGGCCAGAATATGGCTTGCGCACTTGCGGCGCCATGTTGACCTGGTCTTGCAAAACTCGGAAAGTGGAGGAGAAGGGTTGATTTGGGGATGCGCCTTGGTTTGGCATTGTTGCTGAGCAAAGAAAGGTGTTGAGACGAATAGTGCATTGTTGGGAGAGATGCGGCTTGGTTTGGCATTGTTGCCGCATGGAAAGATGCTGGCTTGGTTTGGCATTGTTGCCATGACTCGACTTTTGGCATTGTTGCTGCGAGATGAAAGATGCGCTTGGTTTGGCATTTGCTAAAGTGACGGCTGGTTCGCATTGTTGCTGCGAGCTGCGCTTTGGTTTGGCATTGTTGCCATGGTGCACAATATGCTTGGTTTGGCATTGTTGCGAAAAGACTTTAATCATTTTGAAAAATACCCCTATTAATTATTTACACCTCGAAAGCTAAATGCTCTTAGTTAATGTGTCAGAACATAGGGGTTTTACGATTTTACCTCTCAGTAAAAACCACCATCAACATTAAGTCCCCGCTTAGCACTAACAGGGGCTTTGTTGCGAGGTAAGCATAAGATGGTGATGTATCATCAACAAAGAAAACGTAAAGAGATCGACCTTTATAAATAGGGATTTGGAACCTTTGCCTCGGGAGTTTTGTACAACTGGGAGGCTGGCACAATTGGTGGGGCCAAGGCAGCTTGGCGACGTTGGGAAATTGCGTAGTAAAAGACCTTTGATAAATTGCGTGTGCTGGTCATAGTGGAAGTTGTGCGTGTTTGTCGGCGTGGGAAAAATCTTGCTTTCCTTCAAATGCTAAAATATGAAGTGTTATGTCTCCCAGGTAATTTTCACATGATCTTCTTTTGACTTAATATGTAGTTTCCAACAAATAAATAGTCTCCAACCAAACTCGTCAATAACACGATGAACATAGTTAAAGCAAAAAGCTTCCAACTCGTATTTCGAGAAATAGATAAGCGAGATAAACTCGGATCGAAATATCAAATGTGTATAATGTAAAATTTTATATAGCTGTTTATGGGTAAAAATCGTTTCTGTCGATTTCAGTAAATTCGGTAGGTGAGTGAGAAACTGATTCAAACCCTAAACAAATGTGCTGCACGTGAGCACTTTATAGATTCGAGATCAATCTGATCATGACGCAGTAAGTCCGGCCTAAACCAAGAAATGGCCGTTCCAGACTTGCTTCGGTCACAAAGTGGAGGAGAAGGGTTGATTTGGGGAGGGAAGCAAAGAAAGGTGTTGAGACAAGAATAGTGCAGGAGAGTAGTATCTCGACTTGTATTGAGAAAGTAGAAGCTTGGGAAGCTTGCAAGAGATGAAAGCTTTTGGGAGAGCTTGCAAAGTTGCCTTTCTGAGAGTGTAGTATTTTTCTCCTGACCGAGACTTGTTCTCTGGTGGAAATAGGTAAGACCTATTTATACAAGTCGAGATTGAAACGTACCCTGGCCTCATGAAGGAAGAGAGTAAAGGGTGAAATAATGGGAGGAGGTGGTAACCGCATGGTTTAATGGGTGAAAACGTTTTTCACCATTATTTCCTCTTTTATTTGACCGCTTTATTCCTTTTCACGCTTTCTTAATGTGAGCGTAGTGTACGCCGCATCTTTGTGACCGCCAAACCAAAACCCTAAAGAAGCATCCCCGGTTTGTGTCGATGTCTCGAGTGTTGGTTGCATCTTGAGTGCAAGTGGCGCCGCTAGTGGCGCGTGTGGCATGTGCCAATGGCATGTGCGGAATGCCTTGGTGGTAGGTTGCATGGTTTGCAAGTTAGGTTACCGGCGTGTGTGTTTGGCATGTGCCAATGGCATGTGCGGCCTTTGCGGAATGCCTTGGTGGTACGGTTTTGGTTGCAAGTTAGGTTACCGCTACCATGTTTGGCATGTGCCAATGGCATATGTTACGGGGCCAAAGGCATAATGGTTTGGTTTACAAGGGTTACACCTAGTTGCAAGTCTTGCAAACCTAGTGTGTGTTTGGCATGTGCCAATGGCATGTGCTTGGGCTGCAATGACCTTGGTGGTTTGGGTTTGCAAGTTGCGCTGGTTTGGCATTGTTGTTAAGCTACCGGACGCCATTGGTTTGGCATCATGTGTGTGTTTGGCATTGTTGCCATGTGCCAATGGCTCGTGCAAAAGATGCCATGTTGACCTAGTTGCAAGTCTTGCAAGCCTAGGGCGCTAACATATTTCCGTGGGCCAAAGGCATAGCGTTAACGCTAGAAATATGGCTTGCTTCTTTGGCATAAGATGGTGACGATGTTGGCATGTGCCAATGGCACATGCGGCCATGTTGATGCCTTGGTGGTAGGTTGCACGGTTTGCAAGTTAGGTTACCGGCGTGTGTGTTTGGCATGTGCCAATGGCATGTCATTGGTTGGTAGGTTGCACGGTTTGCAAGTTAGGTTACCGGCGTGTGTGTTTGGCATGTGCCAATGGCATGTGCGGAATGCCTTGGTGGTAGGTTGCACGGTTTGCAAGTTAGGCTACCGGCGTGTGTGTTTGGCGGTGCCAATGGCTCGTGCGGCCATGTTGACCTAGTTGCAAGTCTTGCAAGCCTAGGCGCTATATTTGGCGTGGGCCAAAGGCATAGCGGCTTAGAAATATGGCTTACGGCACGTGTTGGCATGTGCCAATGGCACATGCGGCCATGTTGACCTAGTTGCAAGTCTTGCAAACCTAGGGCGCTATGTTGGGCGTGGGGCAAAGGCATAGCGGCTTGGAAATATGGCTTGCGGCACGTGTTGGCATGTGCCAATGGCACATGCGGCCATGTTGACCTAGTTGCAAGTCTTGCAAACCTAGGGCGCTATGTTGGGCGTGGGCCAAAGGCATAGCGGCTTAGAAATATGGCTTGCGGCACGTGTTGGCATGTGCCAATGGCACGTGCGGCCATGTTGACCTAGTTGCAAGTCTTGCAAACCTAGGGCGCTATGTTGGGCGTGGGCCAAAGGCATAGCGGCTTAGAAATATGGCTTGCGGCACGTGTTGGCATGTGCCAATGGCACGTGCGGCCATGTTGACCTAGCTGCAAGTCTTGCAAACCTAGGGCGCTATGTTGGGCGTGGGCCAAAGGCATAGCGGCTTAGAAATATGGCTTGCGGCACGTGTTGGCATGTGCCAATGGCACGTGCGGCCATGTTGACCTAGTTGCAAGTCTTGCAAACCTAGGGCGCTATGTTTGGCGTGGGCCAAAGGCATAGCGGCTTGGAAATATGGCTTGCGGCACGTGTTGGCATGTGCCAATGGCACGTGCGGCCATGTTTACCTAGTTGCAAGTCTTGCAAACCTAGGGCGCTATGTTGGGCGTGTGCCAATGGCATAGCGGCTTAGAAATATGGCTTGCGGCACGTGTTGGCATGTGCCAATGGCACGTGCGGCCATGTTGACCTAGTTGCAAGTCTTGCAAACCTAGGGCGCTATGTTGGGCGTGTGCCAATGGCATAGCGGGTTAGAAATATGGCTTGCGGCACGTGTTGGCATGTGCCAATGGCACGTGCGGCCATGTTGACCTAGTTGCAAGTCTTGCAAACCTAGGGCGCTATGTTGGGCGTGTGCCAATGGCATAACGGCTTAGAAATATGGCTTGCGGCACGTGTTGGCATGTGCCAATGGCACGTGCGGCCATGTTGACCTAGTTGCAAGTCTTGCAAACCTAGGGCGCTATGTTGGGCGTGTGCCAATGGCATAGCGGCTTAGAAATATGGCTTGCGGCACGTGTTGGCATGTGCCAATGGCACGTGCGGCCATGTTGACCTAGTTGCAAGTCTTGCAAACCTAGGGCGCTATGTTGGGCGTGTGCCAATGGCATAGCGGCTTAGAAATATGGCTTGCGGCACGTGTTGGCATGTGCCAATGGCACGTGCGGCCATGTTGACCTAGTTGCAAGTCTTGCAAACCGGGGGCGCTATGTTGGGCGTGGGCCAAAGGCATAGCGCTTGATTTGGCATTGTTGCCATGGTGCGCAGTATGCGGCTTGGTTTGGCATTGTTGCCATGGTGCGCAGCATGCGGCTTGGTTTGGCATTGTTGCCATGGTGCGCAGCATGCGGCTTGGTTTGGCATTGTTGCCATGGTGCGCGACATGCGGCTTGGTTTGGCATTGTTGCCATGGTGCGCGAAGATGCGGCTTGGTTTGGCATTTTTGCCATGGTGCGCAAGATGCGGCTTGGTTTGGCATTGTTGCCATGGTGCGCGAAATGCGGCTTGGTTTGGCATTTTTGCCATGGTGCGCAAACATGCGGCTTGGTTTGGCATTGTTGCCATGGTGCGCGAATGCGGCTTGGTTTGGCATTGTTGCCATGGTGCGCAAGATGCGGCTTGGTTTTGGAATTAGGGTTACGTGTTGAAAACCCTAATCTGGTATTTTGAAAAAATACCCCTATTAATTATTTACACCTGAGTTAAATGCTCTTAGTTAATGTGTTGCGGGTAACACTAGGTCATGGGGTTTTACGATTTTACCCCTTGTTTAAAAACCACCATCAACAATAGCTATACGACTTAGTCTCATTAGAAGATAGAACATAATAGACTTTTGAGTGATAGATAGGTTTTAGTATCCACGTACCTTTTGTTAATGAAGTTCCTCCAAGCTCTCCTCAGTAGATCTTCATCTTCATTTGGTGAACGCCGTGAAGTCTAAAGCTCAGCTGCACATTCTATCCTAATCCGAGACATAGATATAAGTAGACTAGAAATCAAGTATATAGTTTTGATCAACTAAACTTGACAAACAAGCTTGAGATAGCAACGCTTGCGAGTTCGACCGAGCAGTGGTCTAACAATCTCACTATCAATACATATGGATTACAAAATAAATAAACTTTGTAGCTTCTCACCCATCATGCTTGATTTCCTTGGCTCTTAAACATTCCTTGAATTATTCGCTACTCCAAGTACTCCAACGATTCTGAACGTGTTCAACTCAGCATCATTGTTGTTGAAAATCCGTAGCCATAACAATGAGAAACAGATGTTCTCAATTATTGTTATATAGTGTCATAGTATTATCGTACATAATCAAAGTCCAATTGTATCACAACTTTGACAATAATACTATGGTGATGTGTATCACTTCCCCTTAGTCAACACTTCCATCTTACAATGAAAACCACCCCCCCACCCCCCCTTACATAATGATCCGTAAACCATATGCATGTAGTGTGAACTACCAAATAATTCTCCCCCTTTTTGTCAATATAAATTGGCAAAGGTACGAAAACTACGGGATCATAATGAAATTCTCAAAGAGATAATCCATGACTAAAAGAGAACATATCAACTTTGTTTCGATGATTTCACATAGTCGAAATTTAGTGTATTCATCAAGGAGTTTATAAAGATACAAGATAACTCCTACAAAATTCCACAACCGCAATCCCCACAAAGATATGGCAATTAAGCACAAGTTCAAAGAAGAACTCTCTCCCATTATATGTCATTCCCGAAAGAACAACATGAGCGACCTTACTTTTGCGAGAAAATAAGAATTTCTTTGGGCATTAACAAACCACATGGATTTGTATCCAGTAAACTCGAATAAATTAATCCACAAGAGACCTTATTGATTAATTTAATCGGAAACGCTCAATATAAGAAAACTTACGGAGCCATACAGTACTTTCACATGGAAGTGGATCAGGGAAAGATCAATATTGCGGAATTTTCAAAAGTTCATTCTATCTTTTATCAATATTTGCATAAAGACATAATAGACTTAACTTTTGAACATATGTGAGATAATCACAGTTCACTGACGTAAACACAACATATCTCATAAAACATTTGCAATATATAAAACCAATAAAGATTAACTACTACAAAATAATCTTCCAAATAACTTACAATTCAAATAAATAAATCTAAAAAACATTGCAAGACGAAAATCGTTGGCAATAGCTATGTGTAATCACAATATTTGCTATTCCAAACCCTAGTTATCCTTCTTAAAACATAAGAATAAATTCTCATAAGAAGTTTCCTAGACATTAAGATTCTTGAAAGATTTTTTTATCGTCCCCGAACTCCTTGTCGTCAACAGACATTGGAACATAAGGTTCATGAAGAAAGGAGTCAATTCCAACAAACCTTCTCGACTGTTGCCAAACCAGGGCCTTCTGAATTTCAAGAGATCTTAGAACAATATCCTTTATTTGCTGCATCTTCATCCTTGTTTCTTTCAACTCTTCAAGAACACCAGAAAACTTCTGAAGATTTGAGGTGTTAGCCCTTGGTTTCTTCATATTCTTCCATTTTCTCTTCAAAGTTGTAGAGGAATGGGATTTATCTTTTTCCTTCATGAATGATGGCTTCACAATCATATTAACATCTTTTCCATCAGAAGATATGATGCTTGGGGTCTCTATTCAAATATGGAATTGTGAAAGAAACACAAAAGCTCCACAAGCAGCCTTTTGATGAAAAGAGTTTCAGGGAAGGAAAAAATGAATGTAGGGTTACAAAACCTATATACAGAGAAGTAGGGTTCACGTCCGATCAACATACACAGCCCTAAGAAGGGTATAAATGTCGATTTTAACTCCCTTTTATTAACAAAAAAAGAAGAAGAACTCTTTCCAATACCATTTGAGGATATGAAAAGAACAAAACATTATTCAGTATTCAAAATTCAAAGGAAGACAACCCAGAATAGTTTCTGACCTTAGAACCCGGCAGTACACAACTCTTGTCTCTTTTTGTAATTCGGTCAGATTAGACAAGATGCACTTTCAACACAATTAGATTGTGTTGGGGTGAACAATAATCTGTTCACCACAAGGTTCCTGCACGGAAATATCAGCACCCCTTTTATAGGTCGTTTAGACCTAGTTCTTTTCTGTAAATATCTAACTTTTTCTTTAGAAATCAACTTCTTAGGAGATGAGTTAAATTTACATACCTCGGAAGGTTTTGACTTTAGAACAAGTTTGAGCTTGTTTGCTAATCAGTTTGCTCTCCGATGCAGTATGTTACATATCTTACTTTATGTTTGTACTTGAAACAACTAGAGACTTCATGACCCTTTACAGTACAATAAGAACATGTCAATGTGGAGGATGGCTTAGGCACCATAGCTGAACATGCTGCTAAACAAAGTGAAGTACTTGAAACATGTGAGATATAATTTTCAGTAGTAAGAGTAAAATCCATTTCATCCTCCAATGTGGTCGAAGAAGTTTCTCCAGGAAAAATATCAAAATTGATGTGAGTATTGCTATAATTATCAAAATTAATATTTTCACCAAGGAGAGCTACACTTGATTTTTCATCTTCATTTGAATCATAGTGATCAAATGTTTCATCAAGAGTTGTAGCAAGACCTTTGTTCCCAATGTATTTTCTACGATTTGGACACTCATTAGCAACATGGCCAAAACCTTTACACTTGAAGCACTGTGGCATATCCTCATCATCAGTGTCGTCAGTGTCCCTATTTTTAGGAGGAACACGATCATGAGGCTTAATTGATGATTTAGGTTTATCCCTGGTGAACCGTTTACTTCTCTTCAAAAGAAGATCTCTAAACAGTCTTGTGATCAGAGAGACTGAGTTGTCAAGATCTTCATCTGTTGATTCAGTCTCAATAGGATCACTCACAGACTTGGCAACACTTTTACTTTTATCAAGTAATTTAGTGTTCTTTTGTGCTTTAAAAGCAATATCCTTTCCAGTTTTGGATGTATGATCATGATCAAAGATCTTTAACTTTCCAACAAGAGTATTTCTGGAAAGGGTTTTCAAGGTTATTTCCCTCAACGATGGCGTGTTTCTTAGAATCGTATCTAGTTGGCATTGATCTGAGAATTTTCATCACCATGTCCTTTTCAGGAATAGTCTTACCCAATGTAAAAGATGCATTAACAATTTCAGACACTTTGTGATGAACTCATCACATGAATCTTCATCAGCCATACGAAGGTTTTCCCAATCAGAATTTAGGTTTTGAAGTCTGGCTTCTTTCTCAGAGGATTTCCCTTCAAATACAGTTTCTAAGATATCCCAAGCATCTTTATACTTAATGCATGTAGTCACATAGTGCTGAAGATCTGGGATAATGACATGGACGATAGCATTTAATCCGTTAGAATTTTGGTTTGCGGCAAGAATCTCAAGATCGTCATGCTCACCAATATCATTTGTAACAATTACACCGTCCATTGTAACCATTGGAGGATTATATCCATTAACAACATGAACCCATGATTGATAATCACGTGCTTGTAGAAAGGCACACATAGTAATTTTCCATCATAAGTCGAGCCATCGAAGACTAGCGGTACGTCTATGGAGATAACACTTCTGTCCATAGAGTCAAATTGCTACAAACACAGACTTATGAGGTCTTAGCTTGTTTGCCTACTCTGATACCAATTGAAAAAGCGGGAGTAAAAAAACCACACCCAATAATTCGTTCGACAATCTATATGGACCAAACTCCAATATAATTCCGAGAGCACCAACTTAAAAGCGAGCTCAATCATGAAAGATGTTAAAGAGCTTTATCTCTATTTCTCAATACAATCAGCAAATCAAACATATATAAATATATGACCATGATTGATATGAGAAATAACTTGGACGGTACCAAAGACTAATGCCCAAGTGTCAATCAAGTTATATCTAACAATCAACGTCGGATTTATCAACTCATTGAACTACGCACAACCTGTGATATTTCAATTATATAAAAAAATATAATGCGAAAAAGAAATATCACAAACGCCAGAAATTTTGTTAACGAGGAAACCACAAATGCAGAAAAACCCCGGGACCTAGTCCAGCTTTGAACACCACACTGTATTAAGCCGCTACAGACACTAGCATACTACAAGTTAACTTCGGACTAGAATGTAGTTGAGACCTAACAAAGTCTCACACTGATTAAGGTACAATCGCGTTCCTTACGCCTCTAGAACCACGACGGATTCTGTGCACTTGATTCACTTAGTTGATCTCACCTACAACTAAGAGTTGGTACGACCCAAAGTCGAAGACTTATAAACAAATTTGTCTCCCACAGATATGTCTATTCTTTATTTGGTTTTTGTTCCGTCTTTTGATAAATCAAGGTAAACAGGAAAAAATTGATAATCCGGTCTTATACTCCCGAAGAGCAGCCTAGAAATATCAATCCCCCCACAATAATCCAACTGATTAACAGAAAAGTTATTGCGAAATTACAAGAGTCTAAGACGAAGAACTGTTGTGATTACTTTTTATATCTTACCTATCGGAGATAAATCCCGAGTGAATCTTAGAGAAGATAAAACTCAATACGATAGAACAAGTAAGATTAGAATAAGCAACTACAGAGAAAATAGTTTGATCTGGCTTTAGGAATCCCAAATGAAGTGTTCAAGTCGTTAACCTAATATGGTTTTGGAAAAACCTAGGTTAAAGGAGAATCGACTCTAGTTTGCAACTAGGACACATGACAGTATCGGGATTAGCTTTTCCAGTTGCTAGAGTTCTCCCTTATATAGCCTTTCAAATCAGGGTTGCTTACAATCAAAGCTAAGATAACTTAGTAACAAAGCATTCAATATTCACTGTTAGATGAAATTCAGATTTAAGATTCAAGCTAAGTCTGCTTAGAAATAAAGCAATCAATCTCCACCGTTAGATGGTCTTAGCTTGTTATGAAATATACTCATATTTAGATATGGGTAACCATGCCTAAACGTGTATATTGAGTTGACTCAATAACAGTTAACCGAAGTTAGCCATATGGACACTTTTGTCTTAACCATATTCATCTAATACTTCTAGATCAAATATGATGATCAATCAATCATGATAGATAATCAAATCAATCTAATTGTGTTTCAAGTAGAGTTGTTCAATTGTTCACTATCTCATAAAAATATATATGAAAAAATTGAAACAAAATCGGATTGATTCGTAATCGTGCAAAGTACTTATACAAGAATCAATTCATGAACATTAATCCATGGTTTGCAAAGATTGCATTCCTTAATTCATAACTGTTTTAGTTCATGAGTATGAGAATCATATATAACCACTTTTAGAACTTAACCACTGTGTTCGCAAACCCGGCTCACAAACAGCCGTCCCGGACCTAACTCAGGTAAAACCGTTCACATACTAGGTACGCAAACAAGGTTCCCAGACCTGAATTATCACAATACAGGTGTTGATGGTGGTTTTTAAACAAAGGGTAAACTCGTAAAACCCTAAAAATAACCTAATATCACCAGTGACACATTTATTAGGACATTTAAGGCAGGTAGTCAGTATTTAATAGGGGGTATTTTTTTTTTCAAATTAGGGTTACAACGAACAAAACCCTAATTCACCTCCATGCCATTGGCACATGCCAACATGCTCGCTGGTAGCCTTTCCTACCAAGGCCACGGCCCTAACGGCCACGCATGCCATTGGCACATGCCAACATGCTCGCTGGTAGCCTTTCCTACCAAGGCCACGGCCCTAACAGCCACGCATGCCATTGGCACATGCCAACATGCTCGCTGATAGCTTTTCCTACCAAGGCCACGGCCCTAACGGCCACGCATGCCATTGGCACATGCCAACATGCTCGCTGGTAGCTTTTCTTACCAAGGCCACGGCCCTAACGGCCACGCATGCCATTGGCACATGCCAACATGCTCACTGGTAGCTTTTCTTACCAAGGCCATGGCCCTAACGGCCACGCATGCCATTGGCACATGCCAACATGCTCGCTGGCAGCCTTTCCTACCAATGACAAGGCCCTAACGGCCACGCATGCCATTGGCACATGCCAACATGCTCGCTGGTTGCTTTTCTTACCAAGGCCACGGCCCTAACGGCCACGCATGCCATTGGCACATGCCAACATGCTCGCTGGTAGCTTTTCCTACCAAGGCCACGGCCCTAACGGCCACGCATGCCATTGGCACATGCCAACATGCTCGCTGGTAGCTTTTCCTACCAAGGCCACGCATGCCATTGGCACATGCCAACATGCTCGCTGGTAGCTTTTCTTACCAAGGCCACGGCCCTAACGGCCACGCATGCCATTGGCACATGCCAACATGCTCGCTAGTAGCTTTTCTTACCAAGGCCACGGCCCTAATGGCCACGCATGCCATTGGCACATGCCAACATGCTCTCTGGTAGCCTTTCCTACCAAGGCCACGGCCCTGACGGCCACGCATGCCATTGGCACATGCCAACATGCTCGCTGGTTGATTTTCTTACCAAGGCCACGGCCCTAATGGCCACGCATGCCATTGGCACATGCCAACATGCTCGCTGGTAGCCTTTCCTACCAAGGCCACGGCCCGACGGCCACGCATGCCATTGGCACATGCCAACATGCTCGCCGGTAGCTTTTCTTACCAAGGCCACGGCCCTAACGGCCACGCATGCCATTGGCACATGCCAACATGCTCGCTGGTAGCTTTTCTTACCAAGGCCACGGCCCTGATGGCCACGCATGCCATTGGCACATGCCAACATACTCGCTGGTAGCCTTTCCTACCAAGGCCACGGCCCTGACGGCCACGCATGCCATTGGCACATGCCAACATGCTCGCTGGTAGCTTTTCTTACCAAGGCCACGGCCCTAACGGCCACGCATGCCATTGGCACATGCCAACATGCTCGCTGGTAGCTTTTCTTACCAAGGCCACGGCCTAATGGCCACGCATGCCATTGGCACATGCCAACATGCTCGCCGGTAGCCTTTCCTACCAAGGCCACTACGACCGACCACGCCACGCATGCCATCCATTGGCACATGCCAACATGCTCTGCCAACATGCTCATTGGTAGCTTTTCTTACCAAGGCCACGGCCCTAACGACCACGCATGCCATTGGCACATGCCAACATGCTCGCTGGTAGCTTTTCCTACCAAGGCCACGGCCCTAACGGCCACGCATGCCATTGGCACATGCCAACATGCTCGCTGGTAGCTTTTCCTACCAAGGCCACGGCCCTAACGGCCACGCATGCCATTGGCACATGCCAACATGCTACCTGATAGCTTTTCTTACCAAGGCCACGGCCCTAACGGCCACGCATGCCATTGGCACATGCCAACATGCTCGCTGGTAGCTTTTTTTACCAAGGCCACGGCCCTAATGGCCACGCATGCCATTGGCACATGCCAACATGCTCGCTGGTAGCCTTTCCTACCAAGGCCACGGCCCTGAGGGCCACGCATGCCATTGGCACATGCCAACATGCTCGCTGGTAGCTTTTCTTACCAAGGCCACGGCCCTAACGGCCACGCATGCCATTGGCACATGCCAACATGCTCGCTGGTAGCTTTTCCTACCAAGGCCACGGCCCTAACGGCCACGCATGCCATTGGCACATGCCAACACGCTCGCTGATAGCCTTCATCACCTAGCCGTGGCCCTAATGCGCGCTGGTAGCCTAACTTGCAAGTTGTGCAACCTAGGCCAATTCGACCGTACGCGCCACTGGCACACGCCAAAAACCCACGCTAGTAGCCTAATTTGCAAACCATGCAACCTACCGCCAAGGCATTCCGCACATGCCATTGGCACATGCCACGCACGCCACTAGCGGCTCTGGCATTGCCACTTACACTCAACGTACAACCTACCACCAAGGCATTCCGCACATGCCATTGGCACATGCCACGCACGCCACTAGCGGCTCTGGCATTGCCACTTACACTCAACGTACAACCTACCACCAAGGCATTCCGCACATGCCATTGGCACATGCCACGCACGCCACTAGCACTAGCACTCGGCATTGCCACTTACACTCAACGTACAACCTACCACCAAGGCATTCCGCACATGCCATTGGCACACGCCACACGCGCCACTAGAAACTACCACCAGGCATTGCCACTTACACTCAATGTACAACCTACCACCAAGGCATTCCGCACATGCCATTGGCACATGCCACGCACGCCACTAGCAGCTCTGGCATTGCCACTTACTTTCGAGGTACAACCCGCAACAAGGGCATTCCGCACATGCCAATGGCACATGCCACACGCGCCACTAGCAGCGCCACTTGCACTCAAGGTGCAACCAACACTCGAGATATCAACACAAACTGGGGGATGCTTTCCAGGGTTTTGGTTTGGCGGTCACAACTTGCTGCGTACACTACGCTCACATTAAGAAAGCGTGAAAAGGAATAAAGCGGTCAAATAAATGAGGAAATAATGGTGAAAACGTTTTCACCCATAAATACCTTGCGGTTACCACCTCCTCCCATTATTTCACCCTTTAATCTCTTCCTTCATGAGGCCGAGTGCGTTTCAATCTCGACTTGTATAAATAGGTCTTACCTATTTCCACCGAACAACAAGTCTCGGTCGGGAAAAATACTACACTCTCGGAAAAGGCAACTTTGCAAGCTCTCCAAAAGCTTTCATCTTTTGTAAGCTTCCGAAGCTTTCACTTTCGATACAAGTCGAGACACTACTCTCCCGCACTATTCTGGTCTCAACACCTTTCTTTGCTTCCCTCCCCAAATCAACCCTTCTCCTCTACTTTGTGACCGAAGCAAGTCCGGAACGGCCATTTCTTGGTTTAGGCCGGACTTGTGCAGATTGATCTCTCGAATCTATAAAGTGCTCACGTGCGGACATTTGTTTAGGGTTTGAACCAGTTTCTCACTCACCTACCGAATTTACCGAAATAGGCAGAAACGATTTTTACCCATAAACAATTGGCAACCACAGCGGGAGGTTCGATCTTTCGGTTACAATGTCAATTTTCAACCAGCGATCTCATTCTTGGTATGTTAATATCATTTAAAAGATCCATCTAACGGTGGATATTGTTTGCTTGGTTCCAAAGCTATCCTAGCTTAAACCTAAAACAACATATACTTTGAAAGTCTATATAAGGGATAACCTCAAGCAACTGGGATTTTTTGAATCCCTGGCACTATTCTTTGTGTGTCCTAGTTGTAAACTAGAGTCGTCCTCTTCTTAAAACCCTTCTAGGGTTTAGCGACTAAAAAGATTTCACATCGGGATTCGTGAAGCCAGGTCCAATTATCTTTATCTTGATAGTTCGACTATCCTGATCTTGTTTGATTGTTGAGCTGCTCAGTTAAACAAGATAGATAGAAATCGCAAAGTTCTCTTCGTCTCAGACTTTGTGATTCCACATATTTAATACTTGTGAGGTGAATAATAATCTAGGCTGCTCTTCAGGAAGCATAAGTCGGGATTTTGAGGTTAGCTAGACTTTGTCTATTGCTATTGATTTCCAGTCTTACCTTGGTCTACGATCAAAAAGGAAATCACATATAGGCTTATTTGTGGGAGGCAGATTGGTTTAGAAGTCTTCAACCGAGTTGAAGCAACTCTTAGCCTGTAAAGGACGCCAGCTAAGGGAATCAATTGCGTGGAGTCCTGCTGGGATTCAAGAGGCGTAAGGAGAGCAACTGTAACTGAATTATTGAGTGAGTTTAATTCGGTCTTAACTACATTATAGTTCGAAGTTATTTTTATTAGGCTAGAGTCTGTAGCGGCTTAATACAGTTTGGTGTTCAATCTGGGCTAGGTCCCGGGGTTTTTCTATATTTGCAGTTTTCTCGTTAACAAAATTTCGTGTATCTGTGTTATTTCTTTTCTGCATTATATTGTTTATCTTTATAATTGAAATATCACAGGTTGTCGTAAATCAATCAAAGTAGATACATCCATCCATGTTTGCTGGATACGACTTGATTGATTCTTGGATATTGATATTTGGAATCGTCCAAGTAATCTCACACGTAAATCGGGTTCACAGATTAGTCTTTGTAAACTTTCTGATGGTGAGAGAAAGAGACATAACTTTAAATATTATTCCTTGATAGAGATTTATTAAGTTGAACTCTCGGAATTGTATTTAAGTTTATCCATGCAAGTTGCCTAAAAAAAAGTTGGTGGTGTATTTTGGTACTCCCGCGGTTTCACGTGTACCATGAGTCGTTACCGAACTAGAGCTACGTTGGTACGCATACTGAGTATGCCTACCACTGATCCAGAACTAATACAGTTACACCAGTACGTGTACCGTCCCTGTATTTGGAATTGCAGCAGTTCTATTACTCTCTTCTAATCAATTTGAAACATTCCCAAATAACTTCAATGACGAATATCATCGCTTTGGCTATTTTCAGAAGATTAACTTGAATCACAACTTTCATAAACAATAAATTGTTCTTAACTGAATTCATCAAGTATATGAATGACTATTGCTTTGAATCATGTTTCAAGATATTTAACAAGACAATCTTGAATGGAAACTTCTTTTGTGCAATATTTAAAGTCCACTTAGTCATACGACTTAGTCTCATAGATGCAAAGGTGAATGTTTGAGTAATAAAATGGTTCAGTCTTCACATACCTTTTATTGATAAAGTTCTCCAAATGTCTTTGGTTGTCATTCGTCTTCAATAGGTGATTCAATGATGTCTGATACTCAACTACACACTTTTAATCCTAGTCCGAGACCTGACTAATATGTAGACTAGAAATCAAGATACAATTTTGTGCAACTAAATTTGACAACAAGCTTGAGAAAACATAATTTGCGAGTTCGACCGAGCAGTGCTCTAATAGTTTCATTGGCAGACTTTATTAAAAGTTCAGAATCAATTCAAAAATAACTTGCTCATAATCTTTTGAGATAGCCCAGGCTATTGCTTCCATCCATATCCATGGGGAATATCAAGCTGCAGAAAATTATTATCTTTAGAGTATGTAGCCTTCAAGACTTGATAACTGGTCGGTTGTCAATCCGTCAAATATAATTTCACTTTCTCAATTAACTAAATATAAATATAGTATGCGATAAGAAAGAGTTCGTATCCACAGGGAGGCTTTCGTTGTTTTAAAATTTTAGTTTCTAAAGTAACCCAAGGAATGTTTGTTGTATTTAAGCAAATAAAAGTAATTGAAAGCAAAGTAAATAATTGGAGAAATCAATAAGGAGAAGATATTGGTCACGGGATAGTATCATTCACAAACATGTATTATCATCAATGATTAGAATTGGTATTTAATCTCGTATTTATTAAAAGTCCTAGGATACCTTGATCGCAAGTATAACCCGTTAATTCCCTGTTTTCATCACAACCACATTAAAAGATGCATATGTGAATTCTTCGTAGAAAGCAACCTAAAGTGTAAAAGCACAATTAAGTTTAACTCCCTAAAAGCATTAAGTTTTATGGAATAAGACTCATCAATGCAAACGAATGTGTAAAAGCACTAAACGTTTTAACAAAAGTTATGATTCACTTGTGACTAGTAGGATATATCACTACAAGCACTAACCACAATTATGCTACTTAGAATCAGGGATAAACAACTTTTTCGTATTGAAAACCCTAATATAGCTCTAGAGATGAACACAAATCGGATTGATTCCGGACTCAACCTAACAAATTTTCAAATCTTATAACACTATTAATTGTGAATCACAAACAATAAATTACTGAGACAAAACTAATTCATTGAATCAAAAGCATGTTGAGAAATCAACTTTAATCCCATAACCATTAATATGTTTAGCTACTCATAGTGGAGTTCATCATAATCAATATTCAATAATAAAATAATGAAGAAGAAGAACAAAAGCAAACCCTAGAAGCGTAAACAAAACGGCTCTCCCAAAATTCCAAGAATAAGATATTTTATAAGTTGTAGAAGACCTTCCCTTTATAGCTTTTCTCCAACTTCTAAAATTAGGTCTAGTCTTCAAAGTCCATTAGATGAAAATCCACCAAGCCCATAAGAAGGAGAGACCCATGTAGAAAATATGTCTCAAAAGTCGTCATGGAAAATTGGTATTGTGGCCGGAAAACGGCCGGAAAAGTCGCCGGAAATCGGTGCAGGTGACCGGTAAAGTCCGTCCGGTCAACGGTCAACGGGTCGGATCGGGTCAACTAGTCAGTTCGGCGGGTCAACTCGGTCAAGCACCGAGTCAGGGGGAGTCAGGCCGATTCAAGGTGAGTCAGGCCGATTCTGGTGAGCTAAATAAAATAGGCTGACTCGATGGAGTTGCCATGGCATGAGCCATTTGCGCAGGCTGTTAGTCATGCACCATCATTGCACTGCATTGTTTCACTGCCAGCAACCTAGCCATTCCAATTGCATCATACCTATAAATTACCGAGATCTAGGCCCACTACACACAGCTTCATCATTGCAGTATTAGTTCCATACATCTATCAGCCACCAGTCATGTCATTTCAACCACCTGCCCTGTACAACTCCATTCGAGTTTCATTGCCACTGTCACATTAAACTGCAACTCCATTCAACACCTTCAGCTCACTCACTGCAATGCACAGCTCTATCTCCCCTGCAACAATTCATTACCACACAAAGCCCCAGATCCTAACCAAATCAGATGCAACACCTGCAACAGCACAGCCTACTGGTGCTTCCGTGCAAACTCCCAAGTGTAACCTGCAATTTTCATTCCCTGTAGCTTCAGCTCAACTACATCCACTTACTTTCCAGCATACTACATCAGTTTGATTTCTCTGTCAAGCCAAGCACAGCCCATCTCTTAACTTCAAACACCAGATTCATTTGCAACCTGTATCAGCTCATTAACAATCATGGCAACAACCAGTTCTCAGCTAACTTTACTCCTCGACTATGTGAACTGCAACATTACTAGTTGCTCAGCTGTAGCTCCAGAGCTGCTCATGGACCAAGTGCCATTCCTTCGACCAAGCCACATCAACTCCCAACCTCAGCTCAGCCATACTAGCTACGACACCTGCATCTCCATATGTCAATGAACCACCACCTACAGCTGCAATTGCAGCATTCCCTTGAGCCTCTCCCTGTAAATCTACAGTCAAGCAAACACCATGTAATTTAAGCTCTTGTATTAGCTGCAGCTTCATCTGCCGTAGATTCCTTGACTCACAGTTCCAGCTTTGTAGTCTTCACAGCTCCCTTAAATCAACGCAGAACACAGCATCACCCATCCTGCATTCACTAGTTAGCCACAACCATGGCTCCTAGCTGCTCCACCTGCAATTCAGTAAGCCCATGACAGTTCATAACTGCAATAGTAGCACCAACAATTCCACCTTCTCTGCAACTCAGACACAACGCCTTCCAAGAACCAACTGTTCTAAATGTGGCATCCGACTCTCCAATTGCATCTCCATCAGTCAGTTACTATGTACCTTCCTGAACCCAGCTACAATCTCAAGCTCCACAACTTCCACTTGAGATTCATCACCAGAGACCGCCATTTCAGTGCACAAATCCCTGTTGTTGTTGATGTTCATAACTGATGACAACAGTTAACACCAGTTACATCATCTGTAGCAACATCAGTCTTCAAAACTTCGAGCTCAAACCGAACCCATGAATATCAACACCATTAACCTTCTTGTCTTCTGTATCAACAGCATCTGACCACACAACATATCCAATCTCATCATCTCTTCTTCCCTGTAAAACTCATTAACACAACATTGGTCTTCTCAGACCCTTGTTTCTTAAATCCAGCAGCATCTTCTCCATGTGCACATCACCATCAAACCCTAAATTGCAGTGTTCTTCTTATCTTCCATGACTCTGAAATCAGATCAACCACTTCCAATCCACAAAACTCAATTCAAACCCCGATCTAACTCTTCTCAGTTGTACCAAGTCCTCAAATTCAAGAACCCAGTCTTCTTTTCATCTCATTTCAGCCTCATCTTCTCAATCTACTAATTCAGAACCCTAATTTCTGTCAACTAAAGCTCTAATCAATTCCTCGCTTCTTCAATCAACACAGAACATCACAGATTCGCTAACTCGAATACCCCTTCATCTGATTCCTCAACAGCTCCATCATCTCACTGTGCTCTCTATTTCTCGATTCGAACCTCCTAGCCGCAGCCACATCTACCATGGTTTCTCTTTGAGTTAGGGAATGAAAGTGAAAATTGAGAGAAATAACTCTCGAGAGTCTTGAACCCAAGCTTTTGGTAAGAATGTAAATTGATGCAAGCACCCGACTGATGGATATGGGCCACCTCGATAATTTGGCTTGTCAATTTCAGATAACCGACAGCCCTTTGCTTTCTTGTTCAACCGTTCTTTTCGCTCTAGATGAGTGATTTCTCCTTATTTTGCTCCAAATGACTCCGTTGCACCTAATAAACTCAAAAGCAGACATAAGATACATAATTCACACGAAAAATAGCAAAGAAAGCATAAACTCTATATAGTAAATACGGTGTATTCTACACCTATCAATAACATAAGTCATCAAGCTGATTACAAGCTTTCCAAGCTAACTTAGCAACAAGAGCTTGATTAAACGATTTTTGGTTTATGAAAAAAGACCACCAAAATCTTTAGAAACACAAAGAGTCATCTAAGAAATAAAACAAATACCTCTATTTTCTTTGTGCCCCCACCAAAATTTCCTTTGGAGAGAATCAAGTTTAGTAATAATGTTGCTAGGAATGTTAAAACAACCCATCTGATGGGTAAGAAGGGAGTTTAAAACAGACTTAACCATAGTAGCTACCAGACTAATTAAGAGAAGTACTATTCCGATTATTATGCCTGGCTTCAAAAGATTGGAAAATAGTCTGAAAAGACTTTTATTTGTTACTACCGAGAAACAAAGGGACACTTAGATAAGTGTTAAAATCACTGACTATGTTTATATTAAGAGCTCTAGCCAAGTCATCACAATCATCTGGACTAATGTTATGACTGAAGTAAACACAAAATTTCTCAAATTAAGACGTTATCCAAAGTACATACCACAACGTTGATAAGGAATTTTATTCTCTTATAGAAGGGGACGGTTTTTTGGTGGCTATGGCTTGGCTATATTATAGCCATCGCTAAGAAAATTTAGATACCATAGTGCTTGGCCTAACAATAACATAATGATAGATAAGTGAATATTTGAGTAATATGATGGTTCAGTCTTCACATACTTTTTGTTGATAAAGTTCTCAAAATGTCTTCGGCCGTCCTTCGTCTTCAATAGGCGATTCAATTATGTCTGATACTCAACTACACACTTCTAATCCTAGTGTTAGAGCACTGCTCGGTCGAAATCGCAAGCGTTGCTATCTCAACTTGTTTGTCAAGTTTAGTTGCCAAAACTATAAGTCTTGATTTTTAGTCTACTTATAGCTAAGTCTCGGATTAGGATAAAAAGTGTAGTTGAGCTTTAGACTTCATGGCGTTCATCGAATGAAGACGAAGAACTACTCAAGGGAACTTGTGAAACTTCATAAACAAAGGTATGTGGAGACTTGAACTCATCTATCACTCAAAAGTCTATCTACTCTATCTCCTATTTGAGACAAAAGTCGTATAGCTATATAGACTTCGATTATACACATTTGATATTTCGAGCCGAGTTTATCTCGCTTATCTATTTCTAAAAATATGTGTTGGTAAGTCTTCGCTTTAACCAAGTTCATCTTTTATTCTTGACGAAAGTCAAAAGATGATCATGTGAAAATCGCCTTCTAATATCTTACATGATTTTTGTGATACAATCATTTGGTATAGACTCGAAATGTTTCGTATTGATCATTCGATCACTTGAAAATTGCTTTGGAGCTAATAGTTGTGTGAGAAATCTATTGTCATCTTCTAAGAATGTTTCAATGATTGAAATGAGGGTTTAGAACATGTAACCATGATTGGATATAAACATAGTGTGTGTATTCACATTTGTGTAAGCCCAAGTCCGGGAACCATGGTATGCGTACACGTACACGTACTGGTTGGTTGATGGAAGTCCGGAACTAAGTATGCATACCCGTATGGGTACTGGCGTAAGTTCAAGTTCCGTGGATTTCTGCTGGAGTTTGGAAGTGTACTATAGTATGCGTACACGTTCGCGTACTGGCGAAACCAAACTCAGTTCGGCTACTTAAGTATGCATACCCGTTTGCATACTTGAGTAGGTTATGTTCTAAAATCGGTTTGTTCATGAACTAATACATTTATATATTAAGGAATGCAATCTTTTTCAAACCGTGGCTATAATGTTCATGAAATGATTCGAGTGAATCAAAATTGATTTTGCTTCAATTGTGTCTTGTATACTTCTATGAGAATATAAACAATTGAACAACTCTCTACCTAGTATCATTTGAGTCATTTGAACTAGTTGTGATAAAGATGAATAAGGTTGATATGAAAGTGTTCATATGGCTAACCTCGGTTAACTATTGTTGAACCAACTAAGTGTACACGTTTAGGTACGATTACCTTTATCTAAATGTTGTTACATTTCATTTGTGTATAACAAGCTAAGTTCGATCTAACGGTTGAAAGATATTAGCTTGAATTTAATTAGGTTTTCATCTAACAGTGAATATTGAATGCTTTGTTACCAAGGTAGCATTGATTGCAAACCCTGATTTGGAGACTATATAAAGGAGAACTATAGCAACTGAGAAACCTAATCCCCACACCTCATGTGTGATACTAGTTGCGACTAGAGTCGATTCTCCTTTAACCTTAGGTTTTTCTAAAACCCAGTAGGTTAACGATTTAAATACTTCATTGGGATTGTGAAGCCAGGCCCAACTATTTCTCTGTAGTTGCGTGTTCTGATTTTGTTGTTTTCTATTGTGATTGAGTACTATCTTCTTTAAGATTTGCCTGAGATTTATTCTCCGATAAGCAAGATTGAAAAGTAGTCACAAACATCTTCGTCTCATCATTTGTGATTCCACAATATCTTGTTTCGTTAATCGATTAAGATTATTATGAGGTGATTAATAATACTAGGTTGTTCTTCGGGAATCAATTGGTTCCCGTTCACCTTGATTTATCAAAAGACAGAACAAAACTCATAGGTATATCCGTGGGAGACAGATTTATCTATTCAATAGACTTTTTTGTGTGATACAAATTTGTTTATCAAGTCTTCAACTTTGGGTCGTAGCAACTCTTAGTTGTGGGTGAGATCATCTAAGGGAATCAAGTGCGCAGAATCCGGCGTGGTTCAAGAGGTGTAAGGAACGCAACTGTACCTTGATCAGTGTGAGATTGGTTAGGGCTCAACTACATTCCAGTCCGAAGTTAACTTGGAGTAGGCTAGTGTCTGTAGCGGCTTAATACAGTGTGGTGTTCAAATCTGGACTAGGTCCCGAGGTTTTTCTGCATTTGGGGTTTCCTCGTTAACAAAATTTTTGGTATATGTGTTATTTCTTTTCCGCATTATGTTTGTTTATATAATTGAAATATCACAGGTTTTGCGTAGTTCAATCAATTAGATAATCCAACCTTTGGTTGTTGATATAAATTGATTGACACTTGAACATTGGTCTTTTGTACTGTTCAAGTTGTTTCACATAATAATCAGGCTCACAGATTTCTATCTGTTTGATTTGCTGATTACATTGTGAAACAGAGATATAACTCTTTGATATATTTCTTAATTGGGCTCGCTTTATTAGTTGGTGCTCTCAGAATTATATTGGAGTTAGTCCATACAGATTGCGAAGCGAAATATTGGGTGTGGTTGTTAGACCCCCGTTTTTTCACCTAGTTCGAAACCTGACTAATATGCAGATAAGAAATCAAGATATAGTTATGTGCAACTAAATTTGACAACAAGCTTGAGATAACAAAACTTGCGAGTTCGACCGAGCACTTCTCTAACAATTTCATTGACAATCTTTATTAAAAGTTCAAAATCATATTAAAAAAATAACTTGCTCATAATCTTTTGAGATAGCCCAGGCTATTGCTTCCATCAATGCCTTACATTTCAGCTGCTCAGCTTCATGTTCAACATTCAGACCTCCATCAACGTATTGTCCTATGGCTCCATAACAAGTCCCTGCAAAATATCTAATTATTAGTCCAAGCCTGCTTTACCAGTTTCCTTTTTAAAAGAAGCATCTAAGTTTATCTTGTAGCAATTAATTGCAGGAGCAACCCAATTATTAAACTGTTGAACCAATAAGCCTTTCAAATTTATAATTTGGTTAGAAACGACAGGACAAACTTGATTAACTAGCAATTTAATTCTTTTAATAGTACGGATTCTGAAAAACTGCAAAATATCTATCTTTCCAAAAAAGTCCGAACTAATGTTATGACTGAAGTACACACAAAATTTCTGAAAATTAAAAAGTTGGCCAGAGTACATACCAAAATGTTGATAAAAAATGTTATTCTCTTGAAGGAGGGGATGGGTTTTTGGTGGCTCTGGCTTGGCTATTTTATAGCCATCGCTAAGAAAATTTAGAGACCATAGTGCTTCGCCTAACAATAATACAAGGGTAACACAAAATTTAGAGACCAAGTCCTTGGCCTAAGGCCTATTCCTATGCATATGCCAAACACTGATTTTTGGCATATATGCACCCACTATGGGTATGCCAAACTGCCAAACTCATATGCCTATATGCCAGGAATAACATATAGGCATACACGACAGAGTTTCCATCGAGCGATAGAGTGTCCATCGCTCGATGGTCAAGTCAGCGCTCGCTGATCTTTAAGTCGCCAGCGCCAGTGAAGCTACCACTCGCGTCTCTGATCATCGCTTATCAGATCTTCATCCAACGACTACTATTTTCCCCCTCTATAAATACCTAATTTTAATCTCTCTAGAATTTCAATCTCCAATTTTTTTCATCACTCTTCCAATTCCTCATAGAGTATGGATGATAATATGAGCATTGCTGAGTTCGCTGAGTTCGTAGAAAACCAACTTGCTGTCGCAAATCGAAGAGCTGTTGATCGTGCCAATGTGGATAATGAAATAAGGAGAAGTCAAATTAGATTCAGAAATCAAAATAGGAGAAGTCAAATAAGGCGGAAACCAAAATTCATTATTGCGGAAGATGAATGTATTTGCAGGAATTATATTTCTTCTATTGAGGATACTGTATTAGGAAATACATTACATCACAAAACATTATGGCAAATGATTTTTGGGAAATTTCAGGAACAAACAATGAATCTCAACAATCGTGATGTTTCAGAGTTGAATCAACGCTTCAGTACAATCAACAAGGAAGTTAGTGGATTTGTTGCTTTACTTTATCAAGAAGGTCCAAATTTGAGGAATGGTGAATCCATGATGGAATTTGAACAAAGGTGTCGTGCGGAATATCATCGCATCTACGAAAAGACTTCCAATTTGAAAATTGTTTCGACATTTTAAAATGTTTGCCTAAATATTGTCTAATGTTTATGTATTAATTTCTCGATTGTCCACTTAATATTAGGTTTTAATATTTAAATTGTCTAAGTATTAGTTTAAGTTCTTATGTTTTAATTTCTAAGTATTAGGTTTTAATAT
>JAJJWW010017924.1:0-207402 GCA_023531295.1 Papaver armeniacum | reverse complement strand
AAAATCAACAAACCTTGATGGCTCCATAGAAACAGTAGCAGAAAGATGGAGAAGATTTGCAGAAAGATGAACAAAAGTAAAAAGTTACACACGACAAAAAGGTTCACAAAGAATATAGAGATGAAGAAGACGAAGTAAAAGAAAGAAAATATTCTCACGATGGATTTCTTCTTAAATAGACAAGAAAATGATGACTGGTTAGCATTAAATGTGCCGGTGAATGGGGAATATTCAACACGTATAAGCGGTTATGCCTAATTCATGGAATCTTGTCGGCAGAAAATTGGTGGAAAGAAATGAAAAGCTGCGGCATTTTGAAAGTACTAGTTCTCATGACATTCTCTCCTTCGCAGAGAAGACATGAGAAGAGGCAGGATGTAGGATCAGAATATCGCAACACCAAGACCCTTGCGAAATCCATAAACGACACACTGCGAAGATATCGCAGATTGGTAATAAAAATGACGCAACGGATGACGACAGCCTGAACACGAGAAAGATGTGAAGACCTAGCGAGATTTAGGAGTGTTGCGAGATTTAACATTTGAATACTTGCGAGAGTGTCGCAAGTCAGATCCGAAAATAAAGGACAGCTTAGCTGTCATCCACTATGTAATGTCCTATATAAAGAGCCGAACAAGCTTAAGAAAGGGGGGGGGGATCTTTTTAGAGTGGAGAGAAGTTTAGAGGAGAGAGAAAGTCTAGAGTAGCAATTATATTCTTGATTTCATTTCTTTCTTGTAAAATTTCTAACTCAATTAATAAAGAGATTGATTGTTGATCTTAAAGATGTATTGAATATTACGAATTCTTATGAGGTGTGTATTGTAGGATTTCCTGCAATTACAAGCACCATGGACTAAATGTTTATCTTTGATGTGTGGGAAGAAAGAACTCCTTACCAAACCCCTGCCTCTCACACCATTTTTGCAACCATCAAAATCCCTGAAAGGGCACTGCAGATAACTGTCAGTAGTTTGTGAATCAAAAACTTGAAATATGGGACTCAAGCAGTGCTCCTGGCTAGACCTAGTAACTCTAGGCATAATGATTCAGAAAATAAACAACCCCCAAAAATGTGAATTATAGATAAGTGGATGTGAATTCAAGATTTCAACACTAATGAAGCCTCAAACTACCATACAACAGATCCCTAAAAAAACACCTTCACATAGAGTGAGAATCAGACAAAGCTTCACAAACACCTGAATCAACAAACAAATATACTACAATCTCTAATTGAAGCTACACAGAGGTAAAGCAATAAGAAAAAATCCCCAATCACTGACAAGAAGATGAAGAATTGAAATAACAATATAACACCACACAAACCCGTGTAATAATATGCGGAAACACCCTCAAAACCCAATTAAAAGCAACACAGGAGAGTTGCAAACAAAACCCCCAATTACCGTGCTACACAAAACCACCTTCTCTGATCAAGATTGAATAAAAAAAAATAAAAAAAAATTCATACTCCTTAATCCTTCCTTCGACCAACGAAAAACCTCAGCTACCAGTCACAAGCCACTAAAACAATTTTCGACAAAAACCCCCTCTTCTCAAACACCCCAATTGAAATTCCGAATCTTCAAAAATTGCTAAAGGGAAATCCCAATCCAGCTTCTTCACACTTCTGAAGAAAAACCCACAGCCCTAGAAGAGAAAGAAAGCGAGAGAAATAAAAATCAAATCACAAAACCCTAATTCCGAATTCGACAACGCTGAAATTCAATCTACAATCACACACAGGGAAGAGAAAGTTTGGGTGATGAAAAAATCTCAAGAGAAAGAAAAATCGAGAGGAAGAAAAACAGTTTGGGTAATGAAATCTCAAGAGAAAGATGAAAAATCGAGAGGACATACAGATCCAAAACCCTAATTCCGAATTTTACAACGCTGAAATTCAATCTACATACAGAAAAATCATTTTTTTAATAGAAAAACTGAGGCAAGCCTAAGAGGAGTACAAACTGGAGCTAGTAGGTAAAGAACTGTCACTGCTCTAATATTGGAGTTCTTACAAGCCAAAGCTAAATAGAAAGTATCCAAATTATGTTGTCTATGGATAACTTTGAGACTGGTTAAATCAAAAGAAACAACATTGATGTTTGTTCCTTCCTCTTCTTCAATATCATCTTCTACTTCTCTCATGGTAGCTGAGGTTAAATCTTCCTTGAACTGCATTGTGGTACAACATCCTAAATCTTACTAGAATTTTCATAGATTCAGCATGAAGTTCAAAGTTTGTCTGTTGCATCTCCTTAGCCGAGGTAAATGCTAGGTTTGCTTCTCCTGTTGCTCCTCCCTCTCCAAAGTATCCTGGATATCCTCTAGTTCCAATGATGTTTCCTGCAAAATATAGAGTAATTAGTGTTGTAGAGTAAAGGAGGGACTTTGGGTCCTGCAATGTACAGATACAAATGATTATCCCAAATACCTCCCTCTGGTTAGAGGTGGGAGGGTAACTGAGTTCAATGTCAATATTATCAGTTGCATTCTCTCCTCTAAATAGAGAGGTATTGAGAATATGATCCTGCATATAATGTACTTTGTGATGAGAACAAAAATGCTGTTTTATTATGTTAGATGTATTCTTAGGGTTTAACTGGGTGTGATTAAATAAGAAATCACATATAACCTTCCAGATGTACCAACATGCAGTAGCATGTATATTGATGTTGTAGTTGGATATGTTGTTGGCTGGATCAAACTAAGAATTTAACCGATCTAAATTTTTTATGGTGAAATCAAATCCCCTATGATTTGGACCAAACAAATAATGTCATACAGCAGAGGCAGTAGGGCATGACAGAAAAAAAAATGGATCATGCTTTCTTCACCTATATTACACAACTTGCATATGGGATCAATGTAGAGAATGCTAGCAGTTTTAGATTGGTTGGTAGGATTACATGAGCACATTTCCATAAGAAGATCTTAATAGCAGGGGAAACTTCCATCTTCCAAAGGGCTTCCCAATAGCTTGCCTGAACAGTAGTATTATATAGAGTGCCCATCTTTGATTTGTAAAAGGATTTGACTGAAAACTTCCATGAGTCAGTAAGCTTCCAGTGAATTTGGTCTTCCTCCCCATGATTGACAGCAGTTTCAAGGATGTCTTGGGCATGAATAGGGTTTAACCAAGCATTTATGAGACGTGAGTCACATTTCCCATTGTCTTTGAGCAAGTGGGAGACAAGCTAAAGGTCATCTGGACAATTTACTAGCTTTGGGAGGAGGGTGTTGTGATTGAAAATCCATAAATCATCCCATATGATGATTCTTCTGCCATTACCAATCTTTCAGTAGTTATGTTGTTGTATATTAGTTATACCTTCTAGAATGCCCTTTCACATCCAAGAGTCACCATCTTTAGGTTTAGTTTCCATGTTGACAACATTCTTGCCAAGAAGATATTTAACATCCATTAGTTGATACCAGAGAGAGTCCTTGTGTGTTTCCAGTCTGCAACCAATTTTAGTGACCATAACCATTGAAGTGTTCCATATCCATGAAGCCCAAACCTCCATGCTTTATAGGTTTACAAACAGAAGTCCAAGCTTTTGGATAATATCCCTTTGGGTTATCTATGGCTTTCCCCAGAAGAAATCTCTTTGGATCTTGTTAAGTTCTTGACAAGTTTGTTTAGGAAGTTTGAAGCAATTCATCTGATATATGCCAGCAGTTGAAGTAACAGATTTGATAAGGGTATATCCTCCAACTAGGTTAAGGGGGACATTTTTCCAGCTGACCGGCCTGAGTTTTAGCTTATCCACACAGGGTTTAAAAGAAGTGATTTTACTCCTATAGGTGAATAAATGGGAGCTTAGGTACTTATCATGGAGGACAATAACTTGAACTATCATAAGGCTACTTATTTGGGTGCTGAGGTTGGGATCAGTATTGTCGCCGAAGAAGACAGACCAGACATGCTGAAGTTGATTAACGGACCTGAAGTTTCACTAAACATAGTTAAAATATCCATTAGGTTATGTTTTTAAATCTTATTAGCCTTTTAGAAGACCATACAATCATCAACAAAGAGGAGATGGTTTATAGAAGAACCTCATTTGCAAATTATTATCCCAATGATAAGGCCCATTTCTTCATATTGGATCAGAGTTCTAGACATGGCTTCCATCCAAAAGAGAAAGAGGTAAGGGGTCACCTTGTTTGAGACCTTTAGTGGGTTTGAAGAATTTATTAGGAGAGCCATTGATGATAACAACAGAGGTAATTGTGGATACGCATTGAGATATCTTGTTGCACCATTGTTCATTAAAACCAATCTTCTTCATGATAGCCAGGAGGAAGTCCCAATCAACTCTGTCAAAGGCTTTTGCCATGTCAATCTTAATACCCATGAATTCATTCTGATTTTTTTCCCCTCGTAGACCTCATAGTGTATAATTTCATGGGATATATCGATATTATCAGAGATTTGTCTTCCTGGGATGCAGGAAGATTGTTAAGGAGGTATGATTTTATGAAGAAGAGGTTTCATTCTTTGGGCTATAAGTTTTGAGATAATTTTGTAGGCCGTATTGCATAGGATGATGGGTCTGAAGTGACTTGGGGAGGAGGGGTTTTCAGTTTTAAGAATTAAAAATATGAAAGTGAAGTTCGGTTCCTTAAGTAAGTGACCTAAAGTGAAGAATTTTTGCATCATTCTCACAACGTCTTCTCCAACAATGTTCCAATTGGCCTGAAAGAAGTTTAGAGGGAAGCCATCAGGGTCTGGGGCTTTATCTCCCACTATGCATATTATGACAGTTTTGATTTCATGCTTTTCAAGAATTTTGTTGAGGGTATTGTTGTCATAGGTTAATGATAGTTGGGATTAGACGAATGGTGTCAGGGTTGATATGGTGACTCTCGGCAGTAGCCATTTTGGTAAAGTGGTTGGTGAAACAGTTAGCCACTTCTTTAGTTTCAGTGATACAAACTCCATTGGTATCTTGTATGGCGTCAATCTTTTTTCTTCTAGTCCTGCATTTAGTGGATATATGGAAGTATTAGGTATTTCTGTCCCCCGGCTTCATGAATTGATCCCTACTTTTAGTTTTCCAGAATTTTTCCTCAATATCATACAATTCACTAACCTTTTTCCTAGCATCATTTAGAATTTTACCACTGTCATGTATGAAGTAGTTCTTGTAAATCCAATCTAAGTGATTCTTGCAGTCCTCTATATAAGTTTTGATGTTGTCATAGACTTATTTGTTCCAAACTCTCATAAGAATCTTGATATCTTTTAGTCTTCTAGCAATAAGAAAACTAGTTGATCCAGAGAGATATTTTCTCCAGCACTCAGCTATGATTTGTCTGCATTCCTCATAATCAATCCAAGGGCCAAAGAACTTGAATGGTATTTTACCACCTTTCCAATGTGGGTTTGAATTGAGAAGAATAGGGTGATGTTCAAAGCCAACAACTAACATGTTGGAGATGGTAGTATTGGGGATAATCAATAATCGACTTTCAAAAGCTATCCTTATATCCAGTCTTTGCTCTGTAAGAGCAGGACCAGTCGTTTTGTTTGACCCAAGTAAAGGGACAACCAGTGAAACCAATGTTAATGAGATCAAGATCATTAATTTTCTCATTGAATAGGTTGGCTTCAGTGGTATCAATTAGGTGAGTATTATGCTTTTTTGAGTCATGAATAATAATGTTGAAATCACCCATGATCAGTCATGGTAGCTAATTGGAGTGTTTTCAATTACTCCATGACTCAGTTTTGCTTTGCAAGTCATAAGGACTGCCATAATAACCAGTAAACAACTAGGGAGGGCTATGAGCATTGTGGATAATTGAATTGATATGGTTTAGGGATGAATCAATGACATCAATGTTGATATTATTTTTTCATATCAATGGCAGGCCTTCAGCAGTGCCTCTAGCACCTCCTGCTGGTTCAACAAACCAATAATTTTACACCTTAATATCCTGCATGATTTTCCTTAGACTATCTTTCTTCTGTTTTGTTTCAGATAAAAAGAGAATGTCAGGATTCAATTCGTTAAGCAATTCGTTAAGCAATTTAGTTATCTTTTAACATCATTAGCACCCAAGCCCTGGCAGTTCCTAGCCAAGGAGGTAAAAAATTGCCAGAAGTAGTAGACAATGGGATATTGCAACATTTTTCTTCTGGAAAGATCTTCATAGTAAACTTTGGCAATAGCATAAAACATCCTAGCATTGTTTAGTGAAGCATGATGATGCATATAAATGTCTAAATATAAGGATATGTTCTAAAAGAGAGCATATGAAAATAATAAAGAGAGAAAAGGTGAGATATGTACCATAATAGCTATTTGGGACCCTCCAAACCACTATTAGCCAAACCATTGTTCTTAACCAATGCAACTCTCTGGTGGCAACAATGGTATCCTTGTTTTCTTGAGTGTTTCATTCAGGGTCTGTTGGATTGTCTGGTTTTTTCCTTTTGGGTTCAGAGGTAGGGTGATTCTGGTGGTTCACATTCTCATTTTCAACAATGAAGATATGACTTTTTTCTTTGCTTTCTAGTTTTCATTCTTGATTTTTAAGATTTCAGCATCCATTTTAGCCTTGTATATATGGGCTAGAGTGGGAAGGGTGTTGAAGGGGAATTGTTTTGGTGTGTTGGAAGCAGGAAAAAACCATTGATGATATGATATAATTGGAGTTGTTTGCAGCAACATGATTCTGGGTTCTGGCAGCAACTTTCACATTGGGTTGCTTTTTTCTTGAAGTTGCCCTGAGCACTTTTCGCAAGGGTGAGTTTCTTATTTTTGGTTTGGCATGCCACCACATCAGGATGTTGGGTGGCTTCCTTATCTCCAGCATTAGGGGGATGATTAGCTCCAAATATAGTGGGATTATAGGAGGAGGACCCAAGGTTAGCAATAACATGTTCTAGTTCAAGTTTCTTAGCAAGTTTAATTTTGGCTTCAAACTCCATAACAACATCTTGAACAAAATAATGTCTATATATGATAGCTTTTCTAGTGAGGGGGATTTTCTGTTTAGGAGTGCGATTTGGTGAGGAAGATTTGCTGGGTGTATGGTGTTGATGAGGGGGAGTGTTTGGCATGACACACAACTGATTTTGGTGGTCAATAATTCTGCAAACTTTACAAAACATGATTCTAGTGAGAGCATAAGCAAATTCCAACCATTGAGAAGTAGTGGTGGTTTCAAAGGCCTCAATCCCAAACTTGAGAGGTCTAGTAACATTATGGTAAGCTTGTCTTCCATATTTTTCTCAAATCTGTCTCTTCCATGGGGTCTTCTAGCATCTTGATAAATACGAGCTGGTTTGAGGATGCCTTTGATGTATGGAATAATATGTTTTGGAATTCTTTTAATGAGCATCCAAACCATAACTTTTGTGAATAGCTCATCATCAATCAGACCAGGTCCTCCAACAAGGACTTCAACTAACACCATTAGTCTACCAAAAGCACCTTTAGTACCTCATCCTCTAAGGGTGTTGTAATCCTCTCCATTAGTGAGCGCAAGAGTGTAGAAATTTCTTCTCATGTTCCATATTTCCACTTCAATTCTGCTAGTCATTTCCCAGTTGGCATTGGTGAAATTGCTGATTCCAGTGGTTTCAAAGCAAATATTGCTGCAGAGTTTGCTTATGAAGCACTATCTCCAACCCAACTCTTGTTTGGTTTGGATATTGTCAGGGTAAAGAAAAACTTTTGGAAAGAGATCAACTGGCATACTCATAGCATATTTCGTATGATCAACAAGGTTGTCAATAGTGGTTTCACTAGATTTGGAGGTAAAAGCCATGACTAAGATGAAATGGAGGAATTGAGGGTAGTTAGAGTGGCTCTGAGGATGAGCAAATATGAATAATTGATCTATTAGAAGGAGAGTAACTTTAATTTGAATTTTTGTCACGGGCTGGTATTGAGTCAGATGGTTTAGCTGAGCAGTGGTATAAGTTTTTTGGGGTTTGTAGCTTCCAATATGGAGTTCCAGGTTAAGTTTTTTTGTAGAAGTGTCAGCCTGTCATCAAAGGATATGTGCCAAAATATGGTTGTGTAGAGATAATGTTGCCTGGTTTGGCTAATAGTTTCCCATCGGTACACCTGTTATGGTTAGTACAAAGACTGGCATAATGTAGTTGTACCGAAGAGTTTGTACTAGTTTTGATCTTAGGATTTTCACTAAACTAGCCAACTGACCTGTAGAGATATTGCCAAGTGATATATGTAAGGATATATATTTCTTGGAAGACTTTACTTGCCCCGTGAATTGCTGGGGAGCTTATTATCCTTTGGTTAGCTAAAATGAATTTGAGTTTGGCTTTGACACGTGCCGAATGAGTGAAAGTATAACATTTAATGTTTTGTTCAGTTTTGACTACAGAAAGAGTGTTGTAGATGACGTCATTAGAGAGTTGGTGAATCATTTCCATCTCACAAGTGCCGGTAGGACTGATAGCAGGCACGTGTGGATATGCAGCTAAAAACAGTTATCCAAATGGCATGTCGAAGGCAACAAACTACCGAAGATTTTGAGAAGATTTTCTTCTAATAACGTCTATATTGATAGTATATTGAGAGGGGTAAACTGAAAAGCTGGTTTATAACGGTTAGGCGTAGTGATTGTAGTTGAAAAGATGGGTTTTTGGGAACCACTACCATTGAGAGGTGTAGAAAACCATCTAAACAAGATATTAATTTCATTATAAAAACCATTTCGTCTTCATCCTAGATCATTTTCTGCTCCTTCTCTGAACAAAGTTAGGATTTTCCTGTTCAAATAGAAACAAAGAAAGAATCAAAAGCAAAATCAAAGCCCAATTTCAAACTAACCTCATAACAGTGGAAACATGGATGATGAGAATAAAGGGATGAAGTCTGAGAAGGAAATAGATTCGGAATTTGATATAGAACCCGAAATTCATTGGTATCCATATGAACATTTGATTCAGCGATTCCATATGGGATCACATTTCCTCAAGGATGTGAGTCTCTAGATTATCGATATAGCTTTAACTGGCATTTGGAGAATTTGCAGCATAATTATGAGGTGAAGGTTGAAGCAATCAGTCGGCAAGAAAGGCCACCAGGTATTCTCCATCCCCTTGAAATATATAATCATATTGAAGTACTTTCTCAGATAATCAATCACCATAAAATTCGTAGTCAAAACTACGAGGTTGGCAGTGGTAGTGGGTGTGGTGATAGATATGAAGGTGATGGCGGTGGTGTGTGTGTGTGTGTGGGGGGGGGGGGGGGGGGTCATAGCAATGATCCAGAACCAATGGAGACTGACAGTACTGTTAAAGATAAATAAAACGCACCGATGATAGATGACGTCGAGTCTTCCACCACATCTATGCCGCGTTCTGACGATGATACTTGGAAGTTGTATGCCTATTATCCTGGGTTTGAGACGTTTGAGGTGCATAAAGGAGTTGTTGTTGTTGTTGACCGTTTCATTGTTGCTGGTGTTGGAAGGATTGGGTTAATGTCCATAACTTTGCCTGCAAAAGTTAGATAGGACATTCGATTTTTGGCTATGCAACCTCGGGATTATAATGCACTAATACATTTTCCTATTCTTGATGCTTTGTGTCCCACAATTTCTCAGTTTGGCCATGAGATTTTTGCAGGTAGGGTTTCTCCAACCGATCTAGTGAATGAGCCATCTCGGCCTGCCAATCATGCCAACTCAGTTAACGTACCAGTTGAGCCTGCCGGAGATGATGAGCAGGAGAACCAAGTGCAGCCAAATCCAGTGTAGAGGTGTGTTAATGCTATCCGGGGACAACGCTAGAGGACACCAACTCGTGTGATTAGGAGTCAGACTCGAAGTGTGAGTCAAGGGACTCGTAGCCGTACTTAGCATCGACCATATAACCTGGATAGGTAAGCTACTGGTGTAAATCTCTTGGTAAATATTTTTTGGACTCATAGTAGTAAAGGTTAAGACAATGTGGTAGTGTTTCTTGTGGGTTTTAGCTTGAAGATACAATGATGGCTTTTGTTTTGAATTTGACTGGTTGTATTTTGATGGTTTGGGTATTTTGGATATCATAAGATGATTTGTATGTTTTAGTTTGGGTAATTGATCTATGTGATTGCTAGATCTGAACATGTATGCTTCTGTAATAACTTTTTGTTGGGTATTATGGATGTTGCTTGAATCTGGGTTCAAATAAGAACCTTTGGTAGGTATTAGCACAGTGAGTGAGATTCAGGGCTAGAGGGTTTAATGGGGGTTGTAAAATTGTCTAGTGAATTTCTTTATGGTTGTGTGGTTGTGTAGGCTTAGAGGGGAGGACTATATTAAACAGAGTGATTGTAGGAAGTCATATGAAAGGTGTTAGAATTGTCAGGGAGGAGATAGTGAAGAAGAGTTTGAGTAACATAACCTGATTTGATAGGCCTGAAAGTGTTGACAATGAGTTTATCATGGTTTTTATTAGGACAATTAGCTGAAATACCTTTTGTTTATGAGAGATTCTTATGATTTTTAGGATTGATGTTACATTTTCGGTAATTGATTTTATTGATTTCTAGCAACTGAGTAATTTTTGTGATTGACTGAAAGTGTCTAGTGATTTGTAGTGAGTAACTTGTGATTGGGTTATCAGTTGAATGCATGATTGAGATTAATTCCGATGATAATTCATGAGACTGACTGAGTACCGGCGAGAAATCTGGTTAAAAAGAGTTGTTAGCAGCCGGAAAAGTTTGTAACGGTTCACAAGGACAAGAATGAAGACAATACAAGAAAGCATGCCTCAACTATGTTTTCATTCGAAAATGATGTAAAATGCATAAGTGGGAACATTTTCAGGGTCGACCCTAAGTCAAAGAAAGCTTACAAATGAAGATGTATTAACACTGGGGACTAGCTTATAGTTGTCACAAACTATCTCCTAGCTCACGGCCAGCAAGCTCAGATTGAACGCCATGTCCCAGTAAACTCTCGTCAAAATCAGATTTGCATTTGATAGAATGAATGGAGATACTTTAGCAAAGCCATGATGAAACGCTTTCTATAAAAGTAATCAGGGTTTCGTAAAATAGGTACGCGCCATCTATATACTCAACACGCAACACTTACAGTTTTGCACTGAGTAGGGAACTTAATGTAGATGGTGATACATGATATGCACGGTAATAACAAGCATTCCGGAGCTCTTCATATATATGACTCTGAATGGCCTCCACGCGCAAACACATTCAAAATTGCGACAACTCATAAGAATGCTAACACTTCACATGAAACATCACATACAAAGGCTGGTCACATCACGAATGAGGGGATAAACTTAGGGTTTTAGTCTGACAGTCTACGCCAACATGTGGGTATCAACCTACCCACACAGAAAAAAACAGTCGTTTGTGAGGAGTCAACTTAGGATAAATTAGACAAGTTGTCTATCATTAGCTATTCCGAGATCTAGGAGAAGGTGTTGATCCTCTCTCCTTATCGTTATCCCCCGAATAGAGATTAGGGTTTTGTAGAGCTATAAATAGACCTACGATTGGTCATTCTAAACACAACACAAATATCTAGAACAACGATAAGTTCGGTGTAACTCCCTCTCTCTTAGAGTCTATTCATCCGTAACTGAGAAACTCTAATTTCATCTTTCGGCTTCTCTCCCTAGACCAACTCTACATCTCATATGTGAAGCAGTCTCTGAACGACCATCATCTCGGTTTAGGTAAGGATTGTTCGTCATCAGCCCCTTTTTCACAGTCGAACAAGTCATATTACCCAACTAACCCTCGTATATTTTTCGACACATACAGAGATGTACATGCCATACGAGTTAATGCTCGTTTAGTCGTTTTGATGCTTTTAGGCCAACCACTATGTTCCGTTGATTCAAGTTGACAAAAGCCTAACCAAATCCCTGGATTCAATTCAAGCTGGTGTTCAAAGGATTGCTCGAAAGGGAATTTGGATCAAATTTGATGCTTTTTAAATTAAAATTCAAACGACTTTATCTATTTGGGCACATCGTATCTAAACCGTCAGATTTCTTGAAATTGGAGCACTGTGTTTTCTTTCTTGAACGGTGAAAGCACACCTTTGGCCAAAGTCTAGCACCTTTCGCACGCACCTTATCCGGCAAGTACAAGTACACTAGACCGGAGAGTAGAGAGGTTATCATATAGATAGATCCAAACGTGTCACGATATCCTTGTGGGTCTGTAAAGAAAAGTATAGCTTTGTTTGGTAATTGGGATTTGCTACACAAAAAGTAAAGCTGGAGAGAGAAGAGGGAAGAAGAATTAGGTAGTAGGGAAGGAAAGAAAGAAAGGAAGACAAAGGAATCAAAGAGTCGGCGTTGTTGTCTCTCGCCGACCCTCACCTCATAATCACGTCTCCTTCATTCATATATCCCCACCACCACCATCTCACCCACTACAATTACTACTTTCTTCTTCCCCGTTAAAACACTTCTCGTTCCCTTTCGAATTTCCTCCTCTGCTCTTCCGTGTTTTTTACTAAACGGAATCAGAGCTTCTCTAATTAGTTTCTTTTTTCTTTTTTTAACTCTAAAACATAGAATTTTAATTATCTGTTCTTTCTTTCTTTTCTTTTTTACAAAAAAATTAGGGTTTTTTTTAGCTGTTGAGAAAAGAGAGATCCGTGTGTTCTGAGCTATGATGAATAGAATGAGTGAGCAATTTGGTGCTACTAATACTGAAGAGGGTGATTCCAATAATAGTAGTAATAATAAAGAAAAGAAGAAAAAACGCCGTTCTAATCGACGCTCTAAACAACTACTTAATTGTTCAGGTACAAATCTTTCGATTAGGGTTGTTATTAGTTTTTAATAAATGTAATTATATCTTGATTTCTGGTAGTGTTTGTTGTAAAATATGAAATTTATCCAAGAGGATCTACTGTGTAAGTGAGCTTATTTAATCCAAAATCCATATAACAACCTCGATGCATTCATGTCGATCTCAGACAGGACTTTTTGTATACTTTCTGTTCTTGAGAGTTTCAGCTGTGAATCTTTTCTGTAATCTTGAATTGTATCGTCTTTGAGTTACGCTGGGGATTTCCTTTACAGATTTTTGTGAAACTTCTTATGGTTGTCGCATCAGACTGATGCATTAGATTCTCATTTTATTTACTTCTTTTTTGCAGGGGTTTATCATAGTTCACTGAATGGGGTAAATGAAGAGGCATCAGTATGCTTTAGTAATGGTAATGCGTTGAATGAGGCGTCCTCCAGTTTGGGATCGAATGTTGGTCTGTTGAATGATCAAGGATTGGCTAGAGCATCGGATGTTGCTTTCAGCTCACTACCAACAAACAGTAGCAATGATCAAGTAGTGGAGTTCAGAAGTATGCCTCCTCAACTTCCACTCGAGAATGGACAGTCTTCTCCACCACAAATTCTCCGTGAAGAGACTAACGAACCACTCCAAAATAAAGATTTTGTCTCTCTCTGTAAGAATGGGACTCCTCCTGGGAATCAGAGAAGTTTTTTTGTTCCGCACTTGTCAGAGCAGGCTGTTTCTGAAGCTGTAGAGGTATACAGGTTTCTAAATATAGTTTCTTAATTTATTTGGTACTCTTGCTGAACCTTACGAACATGCTGGATAAATTAGTGGAAGGAACATGTATATGGGAGTTTAATAGCCTTTTGTGTATTGTTCTGCAGAAAGGTGAAGTTTTTATAACACCGTTCCGTGTGAATGCTCACAACCCAGCCGAGGTATTGTAACTCGTTTTCACACTTCCTGCATTGAAGTTGGAATTTGGAGCATGTATCATATATCTTACTCTTAAATCCTATTTTTATGAGCAGGCCTACTGTACAGTAAGCGGAGTACCTATTGATATTCTCATCAACGGTTTTCCTTTCCAAAATAGAGCAGTAAGTGTGCATATTCTTCTCTTTTGGTTTGTTTGTCTGAAACTTATTATTTCTGTAGTACCTGTTGGCTCCACATTGTCACCCTATCCGACTGTCCGGTGAATTGAAATCGTTTTCTATGCATAGTTTAGATCTGTGAACCTGTTGATAATTTCTTTCCCTTAATTATATCTCATGCACATCACATCTGAGTTTTTGCACATTATTGAGCCTTTCCTAATTTGGCGTATAAGCTGGGTAGGGAGTTCTCACTGCAGTTGTTTTGCCACATTATCCCGTAGAAAGAAAAAATTGTAAATATCCCGAAGGGTGTACTAGGAGTACATTTTGGATCACTACATGGTTACAGTACCAGTTCATTCCTTGAGCTGTGTAACCCCCAATCAGCATTATTCTTGGTATTGTTCTTAATGGAATCATTTTGTGTTTGTAGCTAGAAGGAGATACAGTAGCAATCAAATTGGATCCTTTGGCATATTGGACTAGGCTGAGAGGGTCTGTTGTCCAAGGGAACACTTCTGCCCAGACAGGTGATGGTAACATGTCTTGTGGCGTTGCGGATGTGGTTGGTGAGAACTGCAAAGGGAAAGAGAAGCTAGATTCTTACTGTCAGGGTTTACCTAAGAATAATGACTCGGTTCCTGCAGAGTTTGGTCTTTACCACGAAGATAGAAGTGAAGCCGGTGCTGTTCATCCTGAGCTGGGCATTCTGTTCGGAAATTATAAGCATGGGTCCGAAGGACAACAACCATCATCTCCCCATGAGCGTAAAGAAGTTTCAGATGCTATTGAGAAGATATGTGGCATGGTGAAGGCGTATCCTTTTAAGCGACCCACTGGAAGGGTTGTAGCTATCGTTAACAGATCTCCTCGCCGTGACTCTGTTGTCGGCTTTCTTGGAGTTAAGCAGTGGGTTTCTTCCAGCAACCGGAATAAGAGGGAAACCAAGAAAAAAAAATGGTTTCACTTCCTTTGCTGATCGAGAACACATCCAACTGACACCCAATTATGCCAAACTACCCAGAATGTTGGTTTTTGTGAAAAGCTTACCAGATAGTATCAAGCAGAGATTAGAGAAAGGTGACGTGGATCTTGAGATGGATTTGGTTGCTGCTCGGATTAGTGATTGGAAGGAAGATTGCCTCCTACCTCAGGCAGAGGTCTTGCATGTTCTTGGAAGGGGTGGAGAAATTGGATCACAAATTGCTGCTATCTTATTTGAGAATACAATTTCTAATTCTGAGTTTTCCTCCGAGGCCCTGTCCTGCCTTCCTGGAATTCCTTGGGAGTTACCGATTGAGGAAGTCGCCAAAAGAAAGGATCTTAGAGATCTGTGTACATTTACTATCGACCCGTCTACGTCTATTGATCTTGATGATGCTTTGTCAGTTCAAAGAATTTCAGATGACATTTTCAGGGTTGGGATCCACATTTCTGATGTGTCCTATTTTGTTCCTCCGGGTACCGCTCTGGACATGGAAGCCCAGACACGATCTACGAGTACTTACCTTCGACAACAAAAGCTGTCTATGTTGCCACCGTTGCTTTCTGAGAACATGAGTTCACTTAATCCCGGGGTAGATAAATTTACCTTTTCAATTATTTGTGACATCAACCTTTCTGGTGATGTTGTGCATCGTTGGCTAGGCCGTACTGTGATACATTCATGTTGCAAGCTGTCATACCAGCATGCTCAGGACATAATTGATGGATTGGCAGATTCTGATAGTTCTACTCCCTCGGGAAATGTGTATCCTAAATTGTATGGTCAGTTTGAATGGAAGCACATAGTCAGATCTGTTAAAAGCCTGTATGAAATTTCCAAGCGGTTGAAAGAGAATAGATTTAAGGACGGTGCACTTGACTTGGAAAGTTCCAAGCTTGGTTTTTCATTTGATGAGAGTGGATTTCCACAGAACAGTACACTTCTCGTTCAGAAAGCTTCGAACTCTCTTGTTGAAGAGTTAATGATTCTGGCAAATAGGACCGTTGCTGAAGTTATATCGAGAGCTTTCCCTGATGCTGCACTATTACGTAGACATCCTGCACCAAATGTTCGGAAACTTAAAGAATTTGAAACATTTTGTCAGAAGTATGGTTTAGAATTAGACACTTCTTCTTCTGGTGGGCTTCAGCTTTCATTGGAGCGGATCAAGGAAAAAATGAAAAATGATGACCCTGGGTTATTTGGTATTCTCAAGTCATCTGCTTCAAAGCCGATGCAGTTAGCTTCCTATTTCTCTACCGGAGAATTTAAGAACAAGCAAAGTGATTGGAACCATTATGCATTGGCAATTCCTCAATATACTCATTTCACATCCCCACTGCGTAGGTACCCTGATATTGTTGTGCATCGCACACTGAATGCAGTTATCGAAGCTGAAGATATGTGTCTTCAGCACCAAAGAATGTGGGCCTCAGCTAATAAGTGTAATTCACTTGCAATAAAGTGTTTTACTGGTATTGATTTTGATGAGGATATCTTGGGTACCCAAGAATGTAGGGAAGCATTACATGCTGCGGCATTGAAGCATCAAATTCTTTGTCCGGAGGCACTTGCAGAAGTTGCTGCTTATTGCAATAGGAGAATGATGGCTAGCAAGTATGCTGAGGATGCTTGTGACAAAATTTTCTTGTGGGCCATGCTCAAGAAAAGACAGGTATGTATATATCTCTTAAGTTGTTTTTGATGTGTTTTGGGTTTATTCATCTCATTTTATTTTGATGAGTTTGCATATTTGTCTGTTGATTTGCAAATTTGAATTTCCATTTATTTCATCTGATGAATATTGGTTGAACTGAGAGGCATGTCTTGTTTAATGTCCCTCAAATCCACTTCCTGTGTTTGTATAACAATGTGTTCAAGTTGTAACACCAGCCTCACAAGTACTAGTTGAGGGCTCTCGTTGCTCTTGGTTGTTCATCAGGTGTAGCGAGTGAGTAGGAAAGATTGGATGACATGATGTTGTGGTAGCTTAAAAGTTAAAACTAGTTCCCAACGTTGCATAAATTTGTTGGTTTAGTGGATTTAGTGTTGTATTGTTTGATATATTTTCCTGTTTTTCTTAACAGACCTTGGTTACAGAAGCAAGAGTTTTGGGTCTGGGACCAAAGTTCATGTCAGTTTACATTCCTAAGCTTGCGGTAAGGATTTCGTTTCCATATGTGGTTTTGATATGTTAGATTTTTGTATAAATCTGTTTCTTATGGCTGTAAAATTGCTTTCATTAGATGGAGCGAAGGATTAACTATGATGAAGTGGATGGCTTAACGACAGAGTGGCTTGAAACAACGTCAACATTGATCATTGATATATGTACAAAATATCAACCCAATAGGAGATATAGCCCTGGTAGATATCGACCTCTTGAAGATGTTGTATGGATCATTAGCCCATGCGATGCTGACCAAGATAGGTTTGTTTGTGATAATAGTACCAGGACTGAAGTTGGCAGAGTTCCGCTCGTAGTTGAAGAATACATTACCATAAAACAAAGTGACCATGAACTTTTAGAAATAAATGATGTTGAGCCAGCATGTTTTCCTTTGACTCTTCGTCTCTTTTCCACCATCAATGTTGCACTCCATGCTGTTGGGGGTGATGATGGGCCACCTGATGTAGGGGCAAGGCTGTACATGAGCTCGTATTATGGGTGAAAGCCAGGATTTTTCGGTCATATTATTCAGAAAGAAATAAAAATGGAAGGAGATGAAGAAAGAGGAATTCTAGTTGAACGGGTAGTGCTTATACTGCACTGCTGTAGATATTAAAGTAGGGATGTATAGTCCACATGTGGAGGCTGAGGTATCACAATGAGAACCATATGCTCCAAAGAAGATAATGTTTCATGTGTTTGTGAATAGTTCGTCGTCTGGTCAGAGATGGTGATGAATATTCTCTGGTGGTATTTGAGAAGGTGTAGTAGCTTTAAGTAAGGTTCTGACTCTGGTTTAGTAGTGGCTTCTCCTTTTGATTTTTTTTTTCTTTTCAAAAAACTAAGCCGCTGACGGGGTGGAATACGGACCTATGTTTTTTTGTTGGCCAGTTCCAGTCCCAAGAAACCAACGTGGTGCTTTAGTTTTTTAGGCATCTCAGTGAAAGAGTTTCAGGAACCAAAACTTAGCAGCCTCATTGTAGGTGGCATGTATGCCTTAAACTAATGATGAGCCAGAATAATTTTGGTTTTCTGGCTTGTTTTTGCTGTCTATCCAAAGTTGTTTTAGTATTCCCTTCTGTTTTTAGGTTGCTGTTAGGAAGGTAAATGGAATACTTTAGGTTGCTGTTAGGAAGGTAAATGGAATACTTTAGGTTGCTGTTAGGAAGGTAAATGGAATACTTGCACTGTTGTTGAATAATAAGCTGTTTTAAGTTGACTCTATGGTGCAACTTATTAACTTTAAGCTACTTCTGTGATGCTTACATGCTTGCATAATTCGGTGTTCTTGTGATGAGAGTGTACTGATTAACCTTATTATGCCTGCTTTTCTTCTCTATGGCTTTTTCTCCTTTTTGTTCTATTTTTACACATTTTTTTTTTTTAAAGTTAATATATTGATGCAACCCAAAAGTTACAGGAGGCTATTTTGGCTGTTGGCTGCCCTTAACTCAGTTGTAGAAACTATGATATGAGAAACTTCCAACAGCCTGTTGTCCTCAGATTGTAAGTACAAAGCATTTGAAATTAAAAAGCTGGAATCAAAATCTAAATCATGTTGAATAAACGATGGCATTTGTCTCCATTGTTGTCTATGGTATCCCTGATTTCTTGCCTGTTTTGCCAAAGCGTCTGCTACCTTGTTACTACTTTTTCTATGGTTGAAAGAAAAACCCCAAAAAGACTCGCATGACATTAAAACCCTTTTAGCTTCAGAAATTATTGCCTAGTTTCTCCAATGTATTGTGTTTGCCTTGCCTAGCGCGAAATCAATTACTCCCTTGCAATCTCCTTCGATCCAAAAGTTCTGACAATTCATGCTAGTTGCCCACCTTGCTGCTTCAAGAAGAGTCGGAGTTTCTGCCTCTTCGGGACTGGAGGCATAGAAGGTCCCAGATCCAGCTTGGATAGATGTGCTTGTTTCAGAACGTAGAATCAGTCCATACCCTGTAAGAATATTTTCATCCACCCAAGAAGCCTCAAAGTTTATTTTATAATTGTTAAATTCAGGTGGATTCCATCTTTTGAAGTTATTAGGAAACATAATTATGGGTTGAATTGGTGTTGTTCCTGGATCACAATTATGCCCCGAGTCTAGATCAGTAGTTACATCAAAAAGGGTTGGAGACCAAAATCTAAGATGTCTCAGCACAGTTAAAGATGTTTGTAGACTGGTATTTGATTTTCCTTCAAAAATTCTCAAGCATCTTTCTTTCCAAATAATCCAACATTTTGTAGCTACTATTTCAATTACATTATTATTTGAATTGCCAGCAATCCAGTTAGAATAAAGACTCATAAAAGGAAGGTCTGATGTTAAATTAAAATTTAATCCAGCCAATGGAGGAAGCATCCAAACAGACTTGGCATAAGGACATTCAAAGAAAAGATGTTTCAAAGATCACACTGATGATTACAAAAGATACAATGAGTTTCTATGTTTTCTTTATATTGAGCAAGTATCTTTCTAACTGGTAATGCATTATTAACTGATTAGTCTCATTGTTTTGTAGTTTAGCATACAAAGATTTAACCGTGAATTGACCATTTTTGGTTAAAAGCCACCTTAAAGTGTCTTTTTTCATATTTCCATTTGTGTTTGGAAACAGATTTATCTTCAGAATTTTATCTGAAAAAGTTTGGGGAAAGTTATTTCTAACTTTTTCCGAGTTCCACTTCTGCGTATCTGAGTCAATTAACTCAGCTACAAGTGTTAACGAATTTAGTTTTGAACCACAGATCGATTCTAGGGGTTCATCTAATCCAGGTATCCATTTATCTGCCCATATATTTATGGTGTTACCATCCCCTACCTCCCAACAGCTATGTCTGTGAATAATAGTCACTCCCTGTTTTATGCATTTCCAAATCCAACTTTCATTGTAATGTTTTTTGAAAGATTGATGTGTTCCTAAAGTACTTTTCTTTCAAAATACTAGCCCAAAGTGCCTTTGGCTCAGAAGCCAATCTCTAGGCTAATCTGGCTATCATAGCCAGATTCATTTTATTTGCTTCTTTAAAACCTAAGCCCCCTAAAGTAGTTGGATTACAAAGAAAATCAAAGCATTTTAAGTAACACCCTCCATATTTTTCTTTTCCCCACCAGAAGTCACGCTGAATTGCATTAATCCTCTTAGTGACTTTTTTGGGGAGGACAAAACATCCCATTTGGTAAATTGGCAAACTGCTAAGAACTGATTTATTCAAAACAAACCTACTTGGTTGATTCAGAGTTGTCCCGTTGAAACTGTGAACTCTGGATTCCATCTTATGAACTATGTTGTCGAAAGATTTTAGTTTAGATCTGTCTACAAATAGCGGTGCTCCTAGGTAAGAGTCTGAGATGTTTATTTTCTTGATTTTTAAGAGCTTTATCATCATTCTTTGGTGTCTAGAGTGTATTTTCTTACTGAAAAAAACTCCGGATTTGTTAAAGTTTATTAACTGGCCTGAAGCCTTTTTAAATTGATTTATGGTGAGTTAACAGGTTACTGCAGCTTAGCAAGCTAGCTTTTGTAAATAACAGACAATCGTCTGCGAAGAAGAGGTGACTAACAGATTGCGTATGTCTAGGTATTTTTATCCCCGTTATTTTCTTTTCCTTCTCTTTAGCAATTAGTAACCTGGAAAAAGTCTCCATGCAAATGAGGAAGAGATAAGGAGAAAGTGGATCTCCTTGTCTCAAACCTCTGGTTGGAGAAAATAATTCTCCTGGAATTACATTAGCGTAACCGCAATCGATGCAGTAGATAAACATTGAGCAATCAAAGTGCACCAATCTTTACTAAAACCAAAAGCTAACATTATTTGGTTTAGAAACTCCCAATTGACCCTGTCGAAAGCTTTCGACATGTCAATTTTGACCCCTAGTCCTCCATTCTTGTTTTTCATCTTCTTTAAAGAATGAATTACCTCGTGTGCAACCACAATATTGTCGGCAATATGTCTCGATGGTATGAAGGTCGATTGATATGGAGATATCATTCTTTCTAGGTATTTTTTTAGTCTATTAGCCAATAATTTAGATAAGATTTTATAAGGGGTGTTACTCAATCCTATTGGTCTGAAATCATTTGGGTTCTTTGGATGTTTTATTTTAGGTATGAGAAAAAGGAAAGTTTCATTTAGTTTTGGGTTTATTGTCTTTGTTTTGAAAATCTCTTGGATGAGGTTTATGATTTGTGGACCAATTAGTTCCCAATTATGTTTATAAAAAATAACTGGGAATCCATCCGGTCCAGGTGATTTATTTGCTTTCATGGATTTTACTACATCCCATATTTCAGTTGCACTAGGTATAGACATCAATTCTACATTGTCCTGATCTGAAATGATTGTAGGTATTAGATTCAGTATTTCCTGATCATTAGAGGTTGGAGAAACTGTGAATAAGTTTTGAAAGTGTTTTCTTAGAAGTTCAGCCAATTGAGGTTTCCTTGATACAACCTCTCCTTTCTGATCTTCTAAGCAATCAATCCTATTTCTTTTCCTTCTTTTTAGGGTTTTGATGTGAAAGTATTTTGTGTTACGCTCTCCTAGGTTAACTATATTATCCCTAGATAACTGCTTTGCTATTGATTCCTGGATGTCGTAAAGTTTTTCCAATTCTAAAGTTTTTTTGTTTGAAAGAAGAATTAGTGTTTATATTATTTAGGTTGTCAATCTGTTTCAAAGTTTTTTTGATTTTTCTGTCAGGGGCTCCAAAGACAAACTTTTTCCAATCTGTTAAGTTTTCTCCTAGTGTTTTTAGATTATTAATTACTATTTCTGTTGCATTTATCAAAGACGTATTCCAGGTTGTACTTATCAGTTCAATACAAGACTTCTCTTTAAGCCAGGTATCGAAAAATTTAAAGGGAATATCATTATCAGTGAAATTGAAATGCGTTATTTCTAGTTTTATAGGGTTGTGATCAGATCCTATGTGGGGTAAGTGTGTTAACAAAGAAACAGGATTCCTAGTTAACCATTCATTATTTATGTATGCTTTATCCAATCTTTCTTGTATGTTTCTGTGACCTTGTCTTTGATCATTCCATGTGAAATTACTACCTGTATATCCTAGGTCGAAAAGTCCGGCCCCATTCAATAGTCTTTTGAAAGGCTCAGCTTCCATACTATTGAAGGGCAAGCCCCCTTGTTTTTCACTTTGATCTCGTGATTTGGTTATAATCTCCAATCACAATCCAAGCCATGTTGTTATGAAAGCGCTTTTAACTCCTATGTCTTCTAAAAACTTCCACGATTCAATTTTATTGGGCTTATAAGGACTACCATAAAAAGCGATTAACGACCAAAGTTGTTCGGTGAAGTTTGTTTTAACTAAAACATTGATCATGTTATTGTTCCAATTTCAAAATGAAATCCATCCACCCAAGCCAAAGCTAGAACAATTTTCAAAATGAAATCCATCCACCCAAGCCAAAGCTAGTCCTCCTAGTTCAAAATTTTAATTTGCCTATAGGGTCAATGAGATGGATATTAGGAATCATCTTCTTCATCTTCATCTTCCATCAACCAAAGATAAAAGTCGTTTCATAAGTTTTTTTAGTGATTTTGTCTCCGGTCGTGAAAAATCACATCTGGTATTTCATTTTTTAATAATTGTTCAAGGTGTTGTTTAGTTTTCTTATTACCACACCCTTGTGTGTTCCAAGCTATTATCTTCATCTCAGATGATGTGTTTACTATATTCGAACAATCCTAGTTCAAAATTTTAATCACTATAAATCTTAAAACAATGCTTTCTTAATATGAAAAGAGATCTAAAATGAGGAGCCCTATTAGCTACAATTCAGTTTTAACTGACAAACTAAAGAGGATGAATCATACACAGAGAAACAGGATATAACAAATATTAATCACTATAAATTTAACTACAATGTTAAGACCTAGCTATGAACTGAAGATTAAGTTGTGAAACCCTAGTTTCTAAATTTCAGTTCTATTTTTACACATAGTTCTGCCTTAAGTGTTATTCTTTGACGAGATTATTTTTTTCGGGGTCGACATTCAATTGACGACACTTCAAATTGACAATGAAGTGTTTCATAGATAACCATTTTGCTCTAATACTCAAAATCAACACCAACCTAGTGTAATTGAATGTGCCTCTTGATCCAAAATCTGCTCTAATTCAAAATGGTTTAATGAAAATGGGAGGGTAATAAGTTTTGAATACTGCATTTAAACCGGGAAGTTGTTTGGGTGAAGAGTTATCTTGTTCAGAGGAAGTACAGTACATGATTTAGCAAGTGTTTTCAATTAATTTAGAAAAAACTTGAAACAAAAGACTAGTAGTGGATCATGCTTAAATAGAAGTATATGGTTCATTTACAAGGGCTAAAAACATGGATATAGTTCAGCTGTATAAACGGTTATTAGGGTTGATACTCATCGGACATTTCGGTCATGTTTCAACCTCAACCACCTAATAACAGATTTTTCAGTCCAAATTATTTTCCTTCTTTTCAACCTCCAACGAACTCAGAAAAGAGAGAATTTTTAGAGAAAAAAAATAGAAAACAGAGAAGAATCATTGACAAGTTATGGAAAGACAAATACAGAAATTAAGTTATTCAAGGTAGCATTTTCAATCTTAATTTCAAATGCATAGATAGACAGATAGAAAGGACAGAGGATGGAAGGAAGAGTAAGGCATGGTACTAGAACGGCAGGTTATGGAACAATAGACCCAAGTATAAGGAATGAGAAAATAACATGGTCTGTAATCCTGAGCTCCGTTGTTGCAGCTTCTTGTGGTTTGATCTTTGGTTATGATCTTGGAATTTCAGGTGAGTTTTGTAATGTTTTCGGTCGAAGTGACTTCATTTTCCTGGTTTGTTGCCTAAGAGAGTGGATATTGCTTCATTCATTCCCGCACTTAGATATCCGTGTAACCCTCAGTTCATTGCTGCGCTTTGAGCCTTTAAGGCTTTAACCAAATTCGTTGGGATTCAAAATTTCATTCCAGATTTTTTTTTCTTCCAAGTATTGTTTGCTTACATTTTGTTGGTTCCAGGTGGAGTGACAACAATGCCACCGTTCCTCGAGAAGTTTTTCCCGTCGGTGTTGAAGAAGAAGGAAGATGCAACTCAAAGCACCTATTGTGTATATGATAGTCAAATTTTAACTTTGTTCACTTCGTCATTGTATTTATCAGGGTTAGTTTCATCACTCTTAGCTAGTCGGGTAACTAAGGTATTTGGTCGTAAATTTGCAATACTGTTCGGTGGTTGTACATTTTTGGTTGGTTCCATTGTCAATTCCACGGCTCCAAACGTCGTTTTGCTTATCCTGGGGCGGATCTTGCTAGGTTTTGGAGTCGGTTTCACGAATCAGGTAGACTAAATAATTTCAAGTTTCCTTTCTTTGCTTACTTATAAGCGGCCTATTTGCTTTTGATAATGGTGAAAAATGAAAATTGCATGAACTGAAGGCAGCACCAGTTTATATCGCGGAAATGGCGCCACCAAAGTATCGAGGAGCCTTTAACACTGGCTTCCAATTTTTCATTGCCATTGGTGTACTTTGTGCAAATATCATAAACTTTGTATCCTCTGGACTCGGCAATTGGGGTTGGCGACTATCCCTTGGCTTGGCTGCAGCCCCAGCTGCTATCGTCTTACTTGGAGCACTTCTAGTCACAGACACCCCTAGCAGCCTAGTGGAGCGTGGTAAACTCCCTGAAGCTAGAGACGCACTGCTGAAAGTTCGCGGGGCTAACTCAGATATCGAAACTGAGTTGAGTGAACTGGTTGAAGCATGTGAAACTGCAAGGGAAGTCGATCAGATATCATTTAAGACGATATTTAAGAGACAATATCGGCCTCATCTGGTTATAGCAGGGGGTATCCCGTTCTTTCAACAACTAACAGGAATTAACACAATAGCATTTTACGCACCAGTTTTGTTTAACTCGGTAGGATTCGGGAACGACTCAGCTTTGAAAGGCACAATTTTGTTAGGTCTTGTTAATGTTGGTTCCATAGCAGCATCGATGTTTATGGTAGATAAGTTTGGTCGACGTGCTTTGTTCATTGAGGGCGGGATCCAGATGTTCATCTGCCAGGTTTGTACAAATTATTATGCCGATTAACCATACAATAATATTAAGTAAAATCGTTCGATTAGCTGAGTTAACCGGAACCTTGATCAAGTTTCACCAGCCGCCTGAATCATTCAGGAATGTAACATTTTCTTTTTTGTTGATGAAGGTTGGGTTGGCAAGTATATTAGGAGCAACATTGGGGCTATCAGGGAAAGGAGAAATCACAAAAGCAGCGGGGAGTGTAATCCTAGTACTGATGTGTCTTTACGCGGCGGGTTTCGGTTGGTCTTGGGGACCATTATGTTTCTTAGTACCAACTGAAGTATGTCCGGTGAAAATACGACCAATTGGACAAAGTGTATCAATCGCAGTTCACTTCACAGTTACATTCATTTTATCTCAAACATTCTTGTCACAGCTTTGTCATTTCAAATACACCGTTTTCTTGTTTTATGCTGGTTGGATCGTCATCATGACTACTTTTGTTGTTTGCCTCTTGCCCGAAACTAAAGGAGTTCCGCTAGAATCTATGCATACTATTTGGCAACAACATTGGTTATGGAAGAAGTTTACAGCGCCATCGCCAACAATGTTGCAGACGATATCGACATAGAGGCTTGAAATTCAACATTTAGGTATGTGCATGATCGATTCCATCGAAAAAATAAATAAATTATATGATGGATCAAAACTGATCAGTTGTTTGTATTTCGTTCAACAAAGTTGTAATTAGGTTAGATGTGAGCACATATATTTGCTAATCAGGATTAGGTTGTACCTTGTAACGTTTGTGGCGCCCATATGGCAGTTCTGGTACATGTATTGATCAGGTTTTTTTTATATGGCCACGATGTAGTTAATGATGCGGCCCCTGCACCCACCCCACTCCACCCCCCAACCCAAAGAAAAAGAAATAGAGGCAAAAGCCTCAATTGTATTATTCATCACAAAGCAGTTACAATGACATCCAAACCACTAAAGCCATAGTCCCATGACCCAATCTGACAACCAATCTGACAACGAATCCCTACCATTCATAATGGATTTAGCTCTAACAAGATAAGTTTGAATGGTCTTGGTTGGACTAAAAGTAAAACATCCAAACCATATGACAAATCTAAAATCAATAGAGATGTCGGATCGAAAAATCCAACCATTTCTTAGGTTTTTTTCTTTGAATCATAGTAAAACAGGTGACATAGGTATGCAAGGATCCATAGATCCAATCATTTGTCGATTGTTTTTTCAAAATAACCTAAAACGATTATAGTCTGACTGAATCGGTATGGAAAGGTATGGATTGGTATCGAAATCGGTCTTGGTGTCTTAGGTATCTTTGTAGAAGCTGTTTGTATCTTTGGAAAACATGCGGCCGTTGGAGTGTAAATTTGTAACAGAGTCAAGATATCTATCGATGTTGTGATGAGGTAATCTTTACTGTTGTTGCTGCTGGCTACCTGAAACTTGATGATGACCTGAGGTTGAAGCGGACTCCTTGGATGTGAATCTTTAATTCTGCTTGATTGATAATCAACAAGATCTTGAACAAGAAATTGATGAAAAGCTCAACCCTTTACAAGAAACCACTTTAAACAACAAACCATTTGCAAGATTAAATTACAATAGTAAAATAAAAAAGTGAATCCGGAAAACTACAAGAGTTGAAATTACAAAACAATAATAAGAAAAGGAGTTAAAAAAAAAAAACTGGATTCAATCAAGAATTGAGGAAGATTAAGAGAGGTTGTTGAAGAATAGAGCCCCAAATAGAAGGATTTAATTCCTCAATTCATAAGCTTTTGATAACATAGACAAAAAAAATAAAAATAACAGAAGAAACAAAGAAGGATAAAACCCGAAAAAACAAAATCAAAAACTAGTTAAGAATATAGAGATGAAAGAGGTAAGATAAAAGGTTACAGATAAAGATTGATCAGCTCAGACCTGCACGGTAGTGCAATAGTAACCTATTTATTCAAATTTTGTGAAAAAAGGAAGCCAAAATCGACCACGCACAAAATTCACCATATGAGGCCCCTGTTAGCTTAGTGGGTTGGGGAGTGGAGCCAACCCAAAATTTGTTCCTTCGGTTTTGGATTTGTTTTTTCTTGACGTCCCTCTGGAATTATTGTTTGTAAAATTAACATCTGGATTAGTGACGAAAGGAGGGGGTGCAAGTGGGGTCTATAGGCCCCCTGGATTTTAAATTACAGTGGAAATAGGTTTAAGTTTTTCGCAATATTGATGTCGTATGGGTGCAATTATGTACGGAAAAAAAGAAATTTATAAAGCTAGCTAATAGGGTCAAAGAAACTTCTGAATGTAAGACGAAAGTCGTCCATAGTGATCCGGGAGTCCCGTGTGGAAGGGCTCTTGCTTAAAGGATCAAAGCTACGTCGGGGATAACAGACTGATGACTCCCAGGAGCTCTTATCGACAGAGTCGTTTGGAGAGGGTTAGGTCGAGTACCTTTCAAGACATGACTACAGGAGAGGATAGAGCTCTACTGGACTTAGAATCAATTCCTATCACTGACCCACCAGCAGATCCAAGGTCACCAACTAAGTTAGCAATACCAAGACGCTTTCTAGGCTTGGTACATTAGGTAATCTAGAAAATGGAGATTCCGATGTACTAGTAACTGGGCAGAGTACTCTCAAGCTTGGTTTAGATGCTGGATTAGCTTCTTATTGGTAAAAGCGTACATAAGGAGGTCAGTCAGTTAGCGATTCTTCTTTCTTAGTTAGGTCTTGGAACTGAGACGACTTGGGGTGGGTTTAGTTATGATAACTCGGATCTGCATTAAAGATGAGAGTTGACTTAAGTGTCTGGTGTTCTTTTTATTTTTTTATTGTAAATATATTCCGGTGCCTACTGGAGATAGACTCCTATTTATGGTTGGTGTTTTGTTAAAAAATTCGAGAATCTATAAGCAGATAAGGTGTTTCGTAGTTCAAGATCAGATTGATCATGAATTTCGTATAATAACTGAGCAGAACCATGTTGTCAGATAGAACACTTCGTAATGACTATATGTCTTTTTAGGACAGAGATTATAGATCCGTAAATAGATTTGTATGTATAGCAAAATATTTTGTTTGACCCCGGAACTACAAAGTTCTAGCTCCGTTGCTGATTACAGATTCTAGGCTCTATGGAACTGATTGATTTGGGAACTGGCAAGGAAATGAAGATTTCTCAAAATACTCGTTTACCTTTGACATTTGATTTTCATGCGACCACCACTAAACAAACTAAAAACTCATAAAAAATAGTCAAACGAGAATAAAACTAGCACAAGTGCTCGTGACCATAGTTTTAAAAATCTTATGATTCACGATTCGAATCTTACGATTCGCTTCAAAGTTTCCCAGAACAATTCGAATATCAACTATGAATTTAATCTACTGTGAGTCTTACGATTCACATTTTGACTTGTGTTCATAAGTCAGACACATCTAAATCTGTGTTTTCCAAGTAATTTTTATTAAAAATAAAATTTTGAAGACATTTTAACTAGCACGAGAGCATAAGATTCAAACACAAGAGCCATATCCATCTAATTAAGTGCTCAAACATTAACATGGATGCTAATTGTGTTATGTATTCTTCATTATTCATATTTATAATACTAATAACATATATTTAAACGTTATTAGTATATAACTCCAATATGTATATGCATATTTAGAGATTTACCATGAATCTTCAATTCACGATTCAACATACGACTCGATTCTTAAAAATAAAAAACGATTTGCGATACGACTCATGATTTTATAACCTTGCTCGTGACCTTATTTCTTATTGTCTCAGTCATTAAAAGTCGGCACGTAATTTGTCTTAAAAGGTGATTTTTTTTTAATTTCTCTCTCTTTCTTCTTTAGAGAGAAAAAAGAAACCTTAGCTGCATAACAATTTACTACCAAATTCGAATCTCCTCTACTGAGCAAGTTAAAGAAATAATCGTGTTCAATAACACTCAATACTAAACTCAAAAATCCACAAACACAAGGTGATTTAGTGAACATATTGTCTTAAAAGTGTCTACAAGAGTTGTATCGTCGATACATATTTATAAAAATAGTGTATTAGCATCTGCAAAATTCAGTACTGGGTAGGTATGCATAGGGGTACTCGTACCTTAAATAAAGGCTCTAGGGGTACGCGAACTGGGTATGCGTACCTACCATGTTTCCAGAATTCAGAATGTTCTGAAAAACTCTCTTTGGACAATTTGAAACATTCCTAATCGCCATACATAATAAATAACATTGCTTGGTCACTTTCTGAATGATCAACTTTGAAAAGGGGAGGGTACCCAAATATACCTCAAGCTAAAACTTTTCCTACATATAAGTCCTTTCTTCGAAAGTGATTGTCTATGGACTGAGTCGAGACAATGCAACTAATCGGTTCACACTTCGTGTGATCGTCTATGGATACGAGATCGAGACAATACAACAATGAAGTATGTTTACTTGATAAAAAGGTTCAGACTTAACCAAACACAATAGGATTGCTTATCAAGTAAATAGGAATTAACGTTTGTGTGATTTACTTTAATTATAATAAAACAATTATAATGCAGAAAATAAAAGTAAATGACACAGCAAGATTTTGTTAACGAGGAAACCGTAAATGCATAAAAACCCCGAGACCTTTTCCAGAATTGAATACTCTCAGGATTAAGCCGCTACACAAAATTAAACCAACTTCGTATAGTTGAGACCAAACAACTAAACCTATAGTTCACCTAGTTCCGTATGTATTCCCACGCCTCCAACTTATGAATAAGTCACGTTCCTTTGGTTCGTACTTGGAACAATTATGAATAAGTCACGTACTTGGAACAATTCCTTTGGTTCGTATTCCAAACAAGAAAATGAACAAAAATCTGTTTGGTATCAACTCTCTTCAACCAAGTGATGTGAGTTCGACAAAGGCTCTTCTGTTTATCTCAATAAACTCATTCGTCAGGTTCTTAGATCTATCTTATGTTCAACTACCAAAGGTAATTGTTAAGATTTTGCAATCAATAATTTTAATCACAAAGAATTGTATTGATGCCGATCTACACAACTAATCAATCCAATCTACCACAAGGATAAACCGATTATAGTTGGATCCTCTTATACCGAAATAAGTATTGTGCACACCAAATATTATGAACTCCAAATCAGAAATATTCAATATCTTCTTTGTCTTCAAATCTTCTTAAATCTTCAATAAACACCTGCACACAACAACTTGAATCTCTTGTGATCAATCACGCACAGAACGGAGTCTGTTAACAATGGATTATCACAAGATCGTCTTTAGAACTAAAAATAGTCTAAAGATCCCTGTCGAAACTTCGATCTAGTTTGAGTGAATCTTATATCATAAGAGAAGATTCTCAAGCATAAAAAAACTAGGTGCAATCAAAGTTCAACCACCGTTAGTCAATCAAATCAATCGAAAACACAAGATAAACCGCAATTATCTAGTTTCCCACCAACAGTACTAATAGAGCTTCTGAATCCCAAAGAATACTTTAAACTGAGCGGACGTAAGAGATTTCTCCTAATTTGGTTACTCTCCTCTCCGAATAGGCAGCTTCACCAATAACAACACAACCGAGGAAGTTTGATGTTACGAAGGATTAGTTTGCTAGAAATGCAAACTTCAAGTATTTATAGACAAGGAAGTTTAGACACCAAGGAATTTCCAAAACCGAAAATAGTCTCAAGATATGCAATATATTCCAAATTCAGTTTTCATAATTCTTGGAAATGCTCTGTCCAAAATAATGACCGAAAATCTCTTTGGAAAATATTTAATTAGTAAATACACATTACTAATTCTCGTTTTCCTAAAATAAAATTAACAACCTTAATTAAAAGATTCTTAACTTATTTATATTTCGATCCTGGGATTTTCTTCCTTTAGCTATTAAGGAATAACTTTGAACAATAAAAGATAAACATTACAGCACATGTTCAAAGTATGTCGACATCCTTACTTTGTAAGTCCTCTTTCATACTTACAACCTTGAAACCGATTTGCCAAACTTCCAAACAAGTTTAGAATTGGTTCATCTGACTTTCAAGAATTATGTGATTGATCAAGAACACCCAATCACAAATCATGGGTTTAACGGTTCTACCAAAACAAGTTTCGGTTCTACCTCCATGTGAGTACTGTGCATAGTCACACTAGCTTTCCAAAATTCGTTTGACTAGGTACTAGGAGCGGTTCCCCACATATATATGGTATCTAACTTATATGTGTTGCACATGTCCATAGGATCGGTTCCCCTTTGCCTAAAAACGTGTTGCACATGTTCATAGGATCAGTTCCCCTTTCTGCTAAAAACTTGCTGCACCTCATACAAGGATCGATTCCCATTTGTGATGTGTTGCACTTCTTACTAGGATCGATTCCCCTTTACCCAGAGTCGGTCATACACAAATCACAAACTTGATCATACCATCTCAGGTGATTACTTAAGATCGGTTTCACTAATAAAAGTCATACCAATACATAAGTCAGGCCTTTGTGATTAGTTTTACCAAGAACATAAACAATTCATGAGCGGTTATACAAATCACACATATTGGTTGTTCACAAGATATGCAATGAATAACAATAACGCCTGGCGATTTCCTTTTCGATTCATAAACAAGTTTATGAACTTACTTCCTTAAAACACATGTAAAACATTGTTTCCTAGGATGAAATCCTCACCTCATACCCATACATAATCACAATAGCATTTAAACGATTATGTCGATGTCTTATGTACAAAGTTTAATGGTTAAGCAATAAACCTCGTATTGTATACCTTAATACTATGTCTATCTAGAATGTTCATGCTTCGCAGTTTTGTTTTCAATGTGCACGACTTGAAAGATACGTTAGGGAATGAAACAGTTCAAGTCAAATATCACTAACCTCAAGTGGAAGGATGATGTTGTCGTTGTATCTTCTTACTTCTTCACTTCTTCAAGTCTTCGCAATACTTGTAATGTCTCATATCCTAATACTTTCAAGCTAACCTATACGAAGTTGACTCTAGTACATAATCAAGCGACTCTTTAAATGAGTTTTGATTCACTAAAATATGACAACCAAACTTGACATACCAACGCTTGGTGGGTTCAACCGAGCTATGCTCTAACAAACTTAATGTCAATAGTATTTTCACCCATCTTTTACCATGGACAGAAGAAGGATCGTGCCAATAGATGGTTTATATAATAACCCAAACTTGGTTACCAAGATTGAAATACCTAATCACGGTATTTTTATTTGTGAAAATATAAACTTTCGGAAACATCATAGAGTTTTTCCGAACCATTATAACCTAGGAGTTCTGAAAATATTTTTCCTAACTTTTCTCATGGAGTTTCCAAAGATCGAAAGTATTTTTCTAAAAATAGAAAATATATTCCAAGTATAGAAAAATATTTTAGATATTCAAGAGTATAATATTATACGATCTTCATATTCTTGTGCTCTTTTAAGGAATTTCCCTTTTATTTGAATTGAGCACATCTAGGGAAATTCCAAAGACCAACATCAGTTGTTGGAGTGAGCTAGTGATAGCTCAAAATTTATGGAACATGATCCATCATGATATTTTTGAATATCTGACCTTATGGTATTCTTCCAAGAGTAAACTTCTTTCACTGTGTCACAGCTTGAGTGATCTGATTTATCAGAATGATCAGATCGATGACCAAAATCATAAGCGTGACTTGAAGTTTTTTGAGTTGTGAAACCAGAACTCTTATATTGACCAAGGAATTCCTTGGAATATAACATCATCATTTGATGAGATTGTTTCCTGGATTCTATTTTAAACACTTGATCAACAACAAAGTAGCATGATCTGAAATCATTTGTTTTTGTATTCATGAATTGATCTTTTTCTCTGTTTAAGAGATAATCATCATTGGATGATGTTGACTGGATACTAGTCAAAGGATTATCCCTTAAAACACATCTATCTTGATTCCTGTAGGTGGTTAGACTATTAGAATCACGATGTAGTATATTAGTTAAGAGATTCTGGAGATTAAAATCACATATCCTTGTTTTAACTAACATACTCCTTTTGGCTTGAACAATATCAAGCTTTTTGGATTCAGCATATTCATGAATCAATGATTCTCTGACGAGCTTCTCGGCAGATGGATAATATACATTATCTTTTAGATTATATTTTTCAGCAAGCTTTATGAATTTTTTTTTATCTCATTACTGTCTTCTGAATCTGACTTGTTTGTTACAAGTATTTGTTTTCGTATTAACTCATCATGGTTAATATTTCCTGAGATGTGTTCCACCAGAGAACTGATAGTGCTGACCTGTTTATCAGGTTTTGAAAACAAACATCCTTTCTGAAGTATATCTTCTTCTTACTCTACGTTAACTGAATCGACCATTAGATTCAATATAGGTTGGATCGCACCAAACACAGATTGTTAGATCTTTTCGTGTTTGCATGCTCTGATACCAATTGAAAAGGCGAGGGCACGCAAATATACCTCAAGCTAAAACTGTTCCTACCCATAAGTCCTTTCTCCGGAAGTGATTGTCTATGGACTGAGTCGAGACAATGCAACTAATCGGTTCACACTTTGTGTGATCGTCTATGGATACGAGATCGAGACAATACAATAACGAAGTATGTTTACTTGATAAAAGGGTTCGGACTTAACCAAACACAATAGGATTGCTTATCAAGTAAATATGAATTAACGTTTATGTGATTTACTTTAATTATAATAAAACAATTATAATGCGGAAAATAAAAGTAAATGACACAACAAGATTTTGTTAACGAGGAAACCGCAAATGCAGAAAAACCCCGGGACCTTGTCCAGAATTAAATACTCTCAGGATTAAGCCGCTACACAAAATTAAACCAACTTCGTATAGTTAAGACCAAGAAACTAAACCTATAGTTCACCTAGTTCCGTCTGTATTCCCACGCCTCCAACTTATGAATAAGTCACGTACTTGGAACAATTACTTTGGTACGTATTCCAAATAGTAAAGGAACAACAAATTTGTTTGGTATCAACTCTCTTCAACCAAGTGATGTGAGTTCGATAAAGGCTCTTCTGTTTATCTCAATAAACTTCTTCGTCAGGTTCTTAGATCTATCTTATGTTCAATTACCAAAGGTAATTGTTAAGATTTTGCAATCAATACTTTTAATCACAAAGAATTGTATTGATGCCGATCTACACAACTATCAATCCAATATACCATAAGGATAAACCAATTATAGTTGGATCCTCTTATACCGAAACAAGTATTGTGCACACCAAAGATTATGAACCCCAAATCAGAAATCTTCAATATCTTCTTTGTCTTCAAATCTTCTTAGATCTTCAATAAACACCTGCACACAACAACTTGAATCTCTTGTGATCAATCACACACAGAACGTAGTCTGTTAATAATGGATTATCACAAGATCATCTTTAGAACTAAAACTAGTCTAAAGATCCATGTCGAAACTCCGATCTAGTTTGAGTGAATCTTATATCAGAAGAGAAGATTCTCAAGCATAAACAAACTAGGTGCAATTAAAGTTCAACCACCGTTAGTCAAGCAAATCAATCGAAAATACAAGATAAACCGCAATTATCTAGTTTCCCACCAACGGTACTAATAGAGCTTCTAAATCCCAAAGAAGACTTTAAACTGAGCGGTCGTAAGAGATTTCGCCTAATTAGGTTACTCTCCTCTCCGAATAGGCGGCTTCACCAGTAAAAATACAACCGAGGAAGTTTGCCGTTATTTAGGATTAGTTTGCTAGAAATGCAAACTTCAAGTATTTATAGATAAGGAAGTTTGGACACCAAGGAATTTCCAAAACCGAAAATATTCTCAAGATATGCAATATATTCCAAATTCGGTTTTCATAATTCCTGGAAATGCTCTGTCCAAAATAATGACCGAAAATCTCTTTAGAAAATATTTAAATAGTAAATGCACATTACTAATTCTCGTTTTCCTAAAATAAAATTAACAACCTTAATTAAAAGATTCTTAACTTATTTATATTTCGATCCATAGGATCGGTTCCCCTTTTCCTAAAAACGTGTTGCACATGTTCATAGGATCGGTTCCCCTTTCTACTAAAAACTTGCTGCACCTCATACAAGGATCGATTCCCCTTTGTGATGTGTTGCACCTCTTACTAGGATCGGTTCCCCTTTACCCAGAGTCGGTCATACACAAATCACAAACTCGATCATACCATCTCAGGTGATTACTTAAGATGTTTCACTAATAAAAGTCATACCAATACATAAGTCAGGCCTTTGTGAATAGTTTTACCAAGAACATAAACAAGTCATGAGCGGTTATACTAAATCACACATATTGGTTGTTCACAAGATATGCAATGAATAACAATACCAATAACGCATGACGATTTCCTTTTCGATTCATAAACAAGTTTATGAACTTACTTCCTTAAAACACATGTAAAACATTGTTTCCTAGGATGAAATCCTCACCTCATACCCATACATAATCACAATAGCATTTAAACGATTATGTCGATGTCTTATCTACAAAGTTTAATGGTTAAGCAATAAACCTCGTATTGTATTCCTTAATACTATGTCTATCTCGAGTGTTCATGCTTCGCAGTTTTGTTTTCAATATGCACGACTTGAAAGATACGTTAGGGAATGAAACAGTTCAAGTCAAATATCACTAACCTCAAGTGGAAGGATGACGTTGTCGTTGTAGCTTCTTACTTCTTCAAGTATTCGCAATACTTGTAATGTCTCATATCCTAATACTTTCAAGCTAACCTATACGAAGTTGACTTTAGTACATAATCAAGCGACTCTTTAAATGAGTTTTGATTCACTAAAATATGACAACCAAACTTGACATACCAACGCTTGGTGGGTTCAACCGAGCTATGCTCTAAAAAACTTAAAACAAAAATAATTCATGAAAACTATTTTTTTTTATAACCAAGATTGTTAAGGATCTATGAACATCAATTGCTTGAGACATATTTCGAGAGATTTTTCAAGACAAGCTTGAACTCGAAATTGCTATTTGTAATAAAAAACAATAAAACCTAAAATTCATTGACTTCGTTTGCTTCTTCTAACCCGTATATCTAATAACTTAAACAAAAATCAATTTAGGTAAAACAGAATCATACTCAAGGTATATGGGTCATTAGCCGCAATAGTTTGTCTATCATAAGTGCTTCATCTTTGATCCATTATCTCTTAACTAATAGTGAATGACATACCATTAATCTGCATGATTATCATGTGTTGAGAGTTCTACCCAAAAATCGTAACCTAAGTTTAAATATCAACATTATGATTAGATAGATTATATAACAGCGTATCCTTCTTAGGTTGTTATATAGTTATTCCCATGGACCCTATTCTAGTCTCTTACTTAGTAACAGATAGGCAGGGAGAACTCTACAAAGAGCATAAGAAGTGTTGATACCCACATCGATTCATTACATTTTGGACTCACTATTAGCTATGTGGAAACACCTTGAGTCAAATATGAATATATTGAATCTTTTGAATTTATAGGGGCATAGAAGATAATTATTATAACCATATCTGAGAGCTACAGTCATAACCATTCTCATCAGTTAACCATTTGGCATGGGTTCATCACTGGGTAATGACTCAACATGTATAAGAGATGTAAATTATTGTCTTCAGAAACATTTGGTATTTAACTTCAAAAATATGTTTCAAACAATGATACTTGGATTTCCACCAAATCACTTAGCGAAACATAAGAGCTTAAAAACAAGAGTGTTTTTGGTATTAATAGATTACAACATCAAGCATATAACATAAAGCTTGCTCAAGTTGATACACATACCTTTTTAAAAGAATCCAATCATGAATCCTACGGCTTTACCAGATACTCAACATCTTACCCAACATAATATGTGCACCATAGTTCTTATGCCTTCTTAACCATGTTTCATACTAGGGTCTTTCTTGGTAAGGATGCACTTTCAACACAATCAAGTTGTGTTGGGGTGAACATCATTTAGCTCACCACAGGTAGTTGAAACAGAGTCGCTTGTGATCTCTAGGAATTTTACAACTTCCTTGAAACTTTCGACGACTTTTCCGTGCCTCATCAAGATGTTGTCCTTTGTCGTACTCTTTTGTGGGAGATCCTTCCTATTGATACTTGTTTCTCTATTAATATTCTTTGTTACCCATGTCTGAATGGCTTTAGGAGCAACATGTTTCTTTTTCTCCCCAATGTTTTGATAAAACTTCCTTGAGGGAATAATAGAAAAATTGATATTGTACAAATCCGTTTCTCTCCAGTTAGGAGCATCAGATCTTGTCATCTTATAAATATAATCATATTTAGTTTTATCCCTTTTACGAAATCTGCGTCCCCTTTGCAAATGACTTGGTTTTCCACGATAAAAGCAATTTTCATTAGAATGAGAAAAATGATGCTTGTTGTTACCAGGATGTGTATATGCTTGCTTTGAATCCTGATAGAATTTTCTCTTTCCGTCATTAGCAGGTGGTGGAGATATATACTTTACTATTGTCGTTAGTGAGATCTTTTGGTTGATAAGAATCTTTAGCTAATTTCACATGTTTGTAAATACTACGAGCATTTATTCCTTCATAGCCCAAACCCCGCTTATCACGATAACTTCTACATGCTTCCAGTATCGAAGTAATTTACCCGAGCAACTATTGAGAAACAAACTTTTTTTAAGCTTATATTTTATTCTTCCAACCTTTTAATCTTTTCAAGCACATTAACTAAATCATTCTCAAAATGATTCAAATTTAACTTTGAGATCTTCTTGTTTTGAATCAAGTAACAAGTTCATCTCAATATTATTCCAATTATCTTTTTTTGCTTGAAGTACTATCTCTCGATCATGTCCATTGGATATTTCTTCTTTAAGACACCGTATTTGTATGAGATAATCACTTTCACCGGTAGAATCAAGTTGGTCTTCCAAGTCTTTATTCTCATTGAAGAGTCTGGCACATTGAATTTTCTTACTAAGCAAGGAAGATTCAACTTCAAAAATTTTCTGATGACATTCCTTAAGAAGTTCATTAGCAACTGGATCTTAATGGTATACACTTCTCATCAGAGTTAGAATCCGAGTCCAGAAAAATATTTCCAATGGCATAAGTAACCTCACATGTGTTACACTCTTGATAATAATCATCAGACATATCATCAAGAGTTCTAGTATATGCATGTTGTTTGTCAGCTCTGCTAGGGCAGACAGATGACAAAGGCCCGAATCCACGACAATTGAAGCATTGAACGACATCATCAATACAAGTACGAGACTTACGTATCTTTAGAAACTTTATTTTTCCTGTTTCTTAGGATTTTTCTAAACTGTTGTGGATTATTATCCTTAGTCTCTGGCACAATAGTTTTACCCTCAAAGGGACTAGTGTTGTTTACAGCCTTAAGATAAATATTTATCTTTTTTTTTTCCAGACCTTTGTTCACTATCGAAGATCTTTATTTACCAAATAGATCACTCTTTGTTAGTGTTGAAAGATCGTTGGTTCTGTGATAACATGTTTTTGAGACTCGTATCTTGATGGTAGAGATTTGAAAATTTTGCTCACAATATCTTTCTCTAGAAAAGTTCTTCCTAAGGAATGTGAGGAGTTAACTATTTGAGAGAGTTTTTGGTTAAATTTACTGAAGGTTTCATCGGATATAAGAAGGTTTTCCAAGTCAGATAAGATGCTAGGTTTTGAAGCCTTGCTTCTTTCTCTATGGTATTCCCTTCGAATACAGTCTGCAAGTTATCCCAAGCTTCTTTCGAAGTTCACATTTAGTCTCATGATGTTGAAGATCTTGGCTTATGGCATGTATAATAGCATTCAATCCATCGGAATCATGCCTTGCAGTTCTGATTTCACCATCGCCATATGCAGCTATGTCTCTAGCGCATAGCTATTTTCCACCATAAGTAATTTTTGCCATCAAATCCTGGTGGTACGTGAAATGAACTTGATTGAAAAAAACTCAAATTCATGTCTATAGGTTCAGACCGCTACAAAAATATACTTATTAGGTCTTTACGGTGTTTGCCTGCTCTGGAACAAATTGAAAAGGAGTGGATAGCTGGTACACTACCAACTTTTGAAACTATTTGGACAATCATTGTACAATCTATACGTTCGGTTATGAAACTGTATTTAAGATTATTTTAACAAGGTAAACCTAGTATATACCCAAAATGTTCACGAACCAGATTCCAACAAGAACAATTCTTATAATCTATATTTAAAGATACGAATTCAACAAGAAGGAGTCTTGTAGGTTCTTTACAATTGAGTTAATACTATCTTGGTTTAAATACGTACAACCTGTAATATTTCAATTATAAAGATAAAATAATGTACTTCCTCTGTCTTTTTTTTATCTGTCCTAATTTCTACTTTGGTCTGTCTTTTTTTATCTGTCCGCTCTGTTTAACATATTTTCCCCTTAAACTATCAAACATACCTTTTTTTTTTGTAGTCATAAAATAATTTTTAATATAAACTGAATTCAAAATCTTAAATATTATCACCATATATAAGGAAAAAAATCTATTCAATATCTTTGTATCAATCGTCATTCCTTTTTTTAGACAAAATCTATTCAATATCTTTTGTATTTATGACAAAATTTTAAATTTCCATGGTCGAGTATATATCCAAAGAGGAAATAATCTACACTTTCACTTTTCAGTTTTTTTTCCCTCTCAAATAAAAATTCCAAAGGCTCTAAAATTTTAGTGTGGGAAACAAAAATCAAATGGAAGGAAATTTTTTCTCAAGACGAGTTAATAGGAGTACATCCCGTTCTAATTGCGGATTCCATAATAAAAGCAGTATAAGTTTGTTCTTATTTTCTTAAAATATTTTCTAAATTAATAATATTATCCAATTTATAATTTTTAATATATTAATTTTAGTTTTAGTAATAAGATAACATTAAATTGGGCTAGTTAAGGGTTAGTGATGACATTTTATAGTATTTCCTTAATATTTTGACAAAGTCAATTAGGACTGTTAATTAAAGACGGAGGGAGTAATACGAAAAAGAAACAAATACCGGAAGTTTTTACTAATAAGGAAGCTACAACCTTGTAGAAAAACCTCGGGACCTAGTCCAGATTGAACACACACTGATTGAAGCTGTTACACCAATTACGTACTACCAGATTTCAGACTAAATGTAATACCTGCTTCAGCTATATTCATGCACTTGTAGAACTCCTAGCAGAATACTGATTCTCTTTAGGAAATTCTTTTGTAAATCTTCTAGAAAAATGCCAATTCTCTTTAGAAGATGCACTTGAAAATCTTCTAGAAGAATGTTAATTCTCTTTAGAAGATACTGTTTAATAATTAGGGTTTACACGTTTCGTGACCTAATTGATATTCTTCCTCAGAAGATCACCTGGAAATAATCTAGAGATATCTTAATCTATCAAAATCTAGGGTTTGTGATAAACACCTAGAAACAGGTTTCATACCTATTGCTTGTGCTTTACGATCCCCAAGTAAGTATTTTGGAATCTCACTCTTGTTCGTTAAGAATAAAGATGTGGAAAACAACCTTATGCAACACAAACACAATTTACAAGGGATGGTTTGTGTGGTTACATTAAACCTCTATTTATAGTGACTGGTCAAGGCTAGGTTGCTTGGAAACAAAGCTACCTTGTTTAGGAAAGGAAACACCAAGTATTTGACTAATATATGCATGAACTATTGCCATAAGTTCGTGTAATTTCCCTATTCACGAAATCAACCTTATCCACACATATAAGTATTGCTTTAATAAAACACTTATAAGTTCTTCGTCATAATCAGAATCGAGTGATTCGTGGCTCGTTGGATTCGTTTTTGCATTCATTATAACACGATAATTTTTCTAGGGGAAAGGGTCATTCTCACAAAATTATTGGGCTCAAATATCCTCGAGTGTATACATAAATGATTCATGTTTACCGTCATATGGGTTATTCCATAAAGTGAGCACTTGTGTCGATTGATAAAGAGGTAGATTAAACAAAAGAATCAAGTGATTGTTACTAACCTTTAATGAAATACTCCAAGATATCTTTGTGTAGTCTTAAATCTCCATTCTTCAAGGATAACTTTGATTCTATACTCTATTACTTAAACCTAATCTAGTCTAAAACTGACTTAAGTGACTAAATCAAGAATGCAATTTGGCGTCTAAATTTGGAAACTGACTTGACATACCAACCCAAATGGATTCAACCAAACAATGCTCTAGCACTAAAGATATTCAAATATTTATTTTCAGCTTTGTTAATCTTCTAATTATAATCCAACTCCTACAGCAAAAATATCTTTTGGATGATGACTAATATTAGCTAGCATACAACGTATACTTTACTAATATAGTCACAAGAGATATGCTTATCTACTGGGACATGAAAAGTATATAAATTACTGTTAAAGCACTGCTCGTTCGAACTCGCAAACATTGCTATCTCAAGCTTTTAGTTGCCAAAACTATAAGTTTTGATTTATAGTCTACTTATAGATAAGTCTCGGACTAGGATAGAAAGTGTAGTTGAGATTATACTTCACGACGTTCATCGATTGAATACGAAGAACTACTGAGCTTGTGGAACTTCACCAACAAAAGGTATATGGAGACTTGGACTCATCTATCACTCAAAAGTTTATCTACTCTATCTCCTATTTGAGACAAAAGTCGTATAGCTATATATACTTAGATTATACACATTTGATATTTCGAGCTGAGTTTAACTCGCTTAAATATTTCTCGAAATATGTGTTGGTAAGCTTTCGCTTTAACCAAGTTCATCTTATATTCCTGATGAAAGTCAAAAGAAGATCATGTGAAAATCGCCTGGTAACATCTTACATGATTTGTGTGAGACAATCATTTGATTTAGACTCGGAATGTTTCGTATTGATCTATCGATCACTTGAAAATAGCTTCGAAGCTAATAGTTTGTGTGCGACGGCTATTCCCGTCTTCAAATAATGTTTCAATGATTGAAATGAGAGTTTAGAACAAACTAACCATGATTGGATATAGCACAATATGCGTACTTGTATGCTAACTGTTGCAAGTTATTCCAAGTCCGGGAACCAAGGTATGCGTACCCGTACGCGTACTGGTTGGTTAATGAAAGTCCGGGAACTAAGTATGCTCACCAGTTCGCGTAATGGCGTAATTCCAAGTTCCGAAGTTCAACTGAGTTTGGTGGTATGCGTACACGTTCGTGTACTGGCGAACCCAAACTTAGTCCGTCCACTTAGGTATGCGTACGCGTTTGCATACTTGCGTAGGTTATGTTCTAAAATCGGTTTGTTCATGAACTAATACATTTATATATTGAGGAATGCAATATTTTGCAAACCGTGGCTATAATGTTCATGAATTGATTCGAGTGAATCAAAATCATTTTTCTTCAATTGTGTATTGTATACTTCTATGAGAATATAAACAATTGAACAACTCTAGAACTAGTTTCATTTGAGTCATTTGAACTAGTTATGGTTAAGATGAATAAGGTTGATATGAAAATTTTCATATGGCTGACTTCGGTTAACTATTGTTGAGCCAACAAGGTGTACACATTTATGTACGGTTACCCATATCTAAATGAAGTCACTTTTCATTTGTGTGTAACAAGCTAGGTTCGATCTAACAGTTGGAATATATTATCTTGAGTCTAATCAGGTTTTAATCTAACGGTGAATATTAAATGCTTTGTTACCAAGGTAACATTGATTGCAAACCTTGATTTGAAGACTATATAAGGGATAACTCTGGAAACCTAATCCCAACACCTCCTGTGTGATGCAAGTTGCGACTAGAGTCGGTTATCCTTTAACCTTTGGTTTTTTTCCAAAACCCTGTAGGTTAACGACTGAAAGACTTCATTGGGATTGTGAAGCCATACCCAACCTTTTTTGTGTAGTTTCATGATCCGATCTTGTTGTTTTCTATCGTGATTGCGTATTATCTTCTTTAAGATTACCTCAAGATTTAATTTACGATAGGCAAGATAAAAAGTTGTCACAAACATCTTCGTCACATCGTTTGTGATTCCACAATATCTTGTTTCGCTACCGTACGATTAAGATTATTGTGAGGTGATTGATATTACTAGGCTGTTCTTCAGGAATATAAGTCCGGTGTATCAATTGGTTCCTGTTCACCTTGATTTATCAAAAGACGGAACAAAACCCTTAGGTATTTCTGTGGGAGACAGATTTATCTATTCAATAGACTTTTCTGTGTGAGACAGATTGGTTTATCAAGTCTTCGACTTTGGGTCGTAGCAACTCTTAGTTGTGGGTGAGATCATCTAAGGGAATCAAGTGCATAGAATCCTGCTAGGATTCAGAGGCGTAAGTAACGCGAATGTACCTTGATCAGTGTGAGATTGGTTAGGGCTCAACTACATTCCAGTCCGAAGTTAACTTGGAGTAGGCTACTGTCTTTAGCGGCTTAATATAGTGTGGTGTTCAAATCTGGACTAGGTCTCGGGGTTTTTCTGCATTTGCAGTTTCCTCGTTAAAAAATTTATGGTGTTTTTGTTATTTCTTTTTCGCATTAAATTTTCTATATAATTGAAATATCATAGGTTGTGCGTAGTTCAATCAATTAGATAATACAACCTTGGGTTGTTGATATAAATTGATTGACACTTGAACATTGGTCTTAGGTACCGTTTAAGTTGTTTCACATAATAATCAGGCTCGCGGATTTCTATCTGTTTGATTTGCTGATTACATTGTGAACAAAGATACAACTCTGGGATATATTTCCATTGATTGAGTCTGACTGTCTAGTTGATTCTCTTGGAATTATATTGGAGTTTGTCCATACAAATTTCTAAACAAAATATTGGGTGATGTTGTTAGACCCCCGCCTTTTGAATTACGAATATCAAAAAAAATAATAGAAAATTTCAGTTTGGGATAAGGCTTCACATGGTCCGGTATGGCCCGGTTTTCTTATGGAACCGGTCCATGTACTTGGTGTTGACCGGTACCTCATTTTGAGGACCGGTACCTGTACTTGTACCTGGAGTTGTACCTGTACCTTGATAGACGCATTTATGTGTCTATTTTAGTCTCAATTCTCTGTAATGTTAGTACTCGATTTTGCGCTTATTTTGGTATTTTATGTCTTTGTAGGTGTTTTTGGAGAAATAAGCTTTTGCGGGAAAATTGGCTCGAAAAGTGGTATTTGCGCTCGTGGGAGAAAATTACTATACGGACCCCCATTTTGGATAAGGGGTACCTCAATTACTAAGGGGCAACCCATTTCATAGCATCTACTATTCGCACCCCACCAGCTGTTAGGGGGACATCACTTTCTTCTCCGTTTAAATAAACTTTTGGCGGGAAAAAGAAACATTCAGCAGCGTAAATTTCAGGCGAGAAAATGATGAGGATTTTGTTGGACTTTTATATGGATATGGACTGATATGGAGCTGTGAAGACCAAACAGGATTGATACATGGTTTGGAAACGTAAAAAAATAGAAAGAAGAGTAAAACAGGAAGGTGGGGAGTATATCGGTGTTCTTTTGGTGATATTCTTGGCAGTTGCGTGTAAGGAGGGAAGAAATATATCTCTGCAGATTTGTTACATAGTTTACGGAAGTTAAGAGACGTGTGAACGTAAAGAAAGAAAGATTTTCTCTCCTAAAAAAACAGAGCCGCGGAAGAAAAGGAAAGAGGAAAAATAAGCCGAAACGTGAGAGAAAAGAAAGGGAAGGTTGCCTCGAGTATTTTTGGCCACTGTTAGGTATAAATAGGCTAGGGATAAAGTCACGGAAGGTGTCGAGACCTTTGGGAATAATTACTGGGTTGTTAGGAGAAGAAGAAGTTGCAGAGTGAAGAACAATAGTTGCAGGCGAGTACCGGAGAAGAAGAAGAAGAACAACACCTTAGAGCAGTCGCAGAATCCGTAGCCTTTAGTTTCAAATTTAATCAATTTGTAACAGTTCTGTAACAATTTTTCCAACAATTAATCGAATTCGCAACAGTTCAGTTAGGGTTCCTCTGTAACGGTGACTTCTGTAACAATTATATCTGTTACAAAGTCGCTGCTTTAGTATTTTTCTCTTGTTTTTCACCCTTTTGAGCTATGAACACCTACTTTGAGCACGCGAATAACATGAGGAGCTAAACCCCTTAGCCGAGGCGACGGAGGAAGCCATTATTCCATGAAAAGTGGTATATTTCTATTTTAATTATTTATTTGCAATTTCTTTTATGATTATTTGCATGGAACTAAAATTGGGAAATTGATTTTCATTGAATGATTGTGATTCGTTTTGATGGAGCATGCTTAGTTTAAGACTTTTGATGTTTCATGCTTGATGGATACAATTGTTACTTCGAAAATCTACTAGAGGCAATAAATTAGAATCACTTCAAACGCAAAGAATTGCATGAATATTGATTAGATTGAATCACTTAATTGGTCAATGGTGGAATCTTGAGTCTCGGTGCTTTTTATAATCTTGATAACAACTTCGTAAGTTTTCTATTGAGTTTGAATCTAAAATTAAATCTTCACAAGTCTGAGTGAACGACATTCTTACTACCATTTTCTACAACAATTTAAAACCACATCATACCTCCTAGATCGGGTTTTTACCCACTGCAGGATGTAATTATCTTCCTCTAAAGTCTTAACCCATTGATACTCAAAAGATGTCCAAAACTTCAAATCCTTTACAGTATTGAATCGCATGAATTGCAATGAAATCCACACTTTTATGTGTATTCAACGAAGATATAACAAAATTTATGAGATTATTCTAATTAATTCAAAGAAGATTCAAATTAAACATTTCAAGCATCATAAATCACAATCAAAATGATTATAACATTTCCATTAATAGGAAAAAAAATAAACAATTCCATCCGATTACATTCAAGAAAAACATCAAACACAAGTAATTAATTAATTGAATTAGAAAAATCACATGAACAGAAGAAAATGGGCTTACCATTGATTAAACCCATTAATTCAAATACTAAATAAATCATGAATTAAACCCAATTTCATTTTTCATATAGAAATCTTCAAAATTTAGTTCACCCACCAAACTTTCAGTTTGTTCACTGGATTATGTCCACCAACATAATTAATCAAATAATCAAACTCCCATAAGGGCAACAGTACAAGCAATCATGTCACATGTTATATGAAGACAAAACTGAAGTACAACAGAAGCAAATTCGAGACACAAATTTGGAAACTAACAACACAGATCTCCCATTTGGAAGTTGTTGCCTATTATCTACTGTTGTAGATGAACAACAATAACAACACCTTCTCTTCCTTCTTTTCCTAACATGCGATTAGAGATGGTGAAAAAGAAGCGAACCTAAGATGGTGATAGAGACATGAGACTCGGCTGTTCTCCATAGAAAAAAACAAGAATAAGAAATGGAGAACGATGCGAAACGATGAAACTTTATTATAAACTTTCATACCAAACCTAGAATGGATGGTTAAGATTAATCAATAAACTTCTAATCAACGACTCTTATTGATCGGGACATTCATGCCGGTACTAGTCGGTACTCCCAGAGAACCGAGTACCTACACTGGTTCCCATATTTGATTCCTGATACCTGTACCTCCTCTCCCGGTTCCGGTCTGGTTCCATATTTTTTTTGTCCGGTTCTAGTTCGGTACACCGGGTTATTTGTGCAGCCTTAGTTTGGGATTTCACTTTGAGTATCAAGGAAATTGTTAGAGCACTGCTCGGTCGAACTCGCATGCGTTGCTATCTCAAGCATGTTTGTCAATGTTAGTGATCAAAACTATAAGTCTTGATTTCTAGTTTACTTATAGATGTCTCGGACTAGGACATAGATTGTGTAGTTGAGACTTAGCCTTCACGGCGTTCATCATTTGAAGACGAAGAACTACTAAGGAGAGCTTGTGGAACTTCATCAACAAAAGGTATGTGGAGACTGAAACTCATCTATCACTTGGAAAGTCTATTCCTACTTTATCTCCTATATTGAGACATATTGTTACGATATAGTTTTTCTATTATACATTTGAGATTTCGAGCTGAGTTTAACTCGATTACATATTTCTCGGAATATGTGTTGCCAAGATTTCTCTTTGACCAAGTTCATCTTATATTCTTGACGCAAGTCAAAAGATGATCATGTGAAAATTGCCGAGTAACATCTTACACGGTTTGTGCGATACAATCATTTGGTGTAGACTTGGAATGTTTCATTATGATTATTTCAATAACTTGAAAATTGCTTTGATGCTAATAGTGTGTGAAAAAGGCTATTGTCATCCTCTAAGAAAGTTTCAATGATTGAAATAAGAGTTTAGAACACTTAACCATTATTGGATATGACATGTTGCGTACTCTTGCACATATGTAATCCATGTCCGGGAACCATAGTATGCGTACATGTACGCATACCTGTTGGCTTGAGAAATCCGGGAACCTAAGTATGCGCACCTGTTCACGTACTGGCGTAAGGTTCATGTCTAAATATTTCTGCTGGGATTGGAAGTACGCGTACCCGTTTGCATAATGGCGAAACCCAATCTTGGTTCGGGTATTTCAAGTATGCGTACACGTTTGCATACTTGAAGGTTAAAGTTCTAAAATCGGTTGTGTACATGAACTTAAACATTTATATAATAAGGAATGCAATCTTTGCAAACCGTGGCTATAATGTTCATGAATTGATTCAAGTGAATCAAACCGATTTTGCTTCAATTGTGTTCTTGTATACTTCTATGAGAATATAACAATTGAACATCTCTTTAACTAGTTTCATTTGAGTCATTTGAACTAGTTATGGTTAAGATGAACAAGGTTGATATGAGAGTGTTCATTTGGCTAACTTCGGTTAACTGTTGTTGAGCCAACATGGTGTACACGTTTAGTTATGGTTACATAAACCTAAATGAGGGTACATTTCATTTGTGTGTAACAAGCTAAGTTCGATCTAACGGTTGAAAGATATTAGCTTGGTTGAATCAGGTTTTTCATCTAACAATGAATATTGAATGCTTTGTTACCAAGGTAACTTAGATTGCAAACCCTGATTTGAAAACTATATAAAGGAGAACTCTATCAACTGGGAAACCTAATCCCCACACTTTTGTGTGCTACTAGTTGCATAGCTAGAGTCGATTCTCCTTTAACCTTAGGTTTCTCACGAGACCCTGTAGGTTAACGAATTGAAGACTTCATTGGGATTGTGAAGCCAGCCCAACTATTTTCTTTGTAGTTGCGTGTTCTGATCTTGCCCAATTCTATCGTCTGAGTACTATATTCTCTAAGATTTGCTCGAGATTTAATCTCTAATAGGCAAGATAAAAAGTAATCACAAACACCTTCGTCTCATCGTTTGTGATTCCAAAATATCTAGTTTCTCTTCCATACGATTTAGATTATTGTGAGGTGATTGATAGTACTAGGCTGTTTTTCGGGAATATACGATCGATTTATTAACTGATTTATGTTTACCTTGATTTATCAAAAGACGGAACAAAACTCATAGGTATTTCTGTGGGAGACAGAATTATCTATTCCAATAGACTTTTCTGTGTGAGACAGATTTGTTTATCAAGTCTTCGACTTTGGGTCGTAGCAACTCTTGGTTGTGGGTGAAATCAGCTAAGGGAATCACGTGCGTAGTATCCTGCTGGGATCAGAGACGTAAGGAACACAACGGTACCTTGAATCAGTGTGAGATTGATTAGGGTTCAACTACAGTCCAGTCCGAAATTCATTGGTGGTAGGCTAGTGTTTGTAGCGGCTTAATACAATGTGGTGTTCAAAGCTGAACTAGGTCCCAGGGTTTTTTTTTGCATTTGCGGTTTTCCTTATTAACAAAATTCTGGTGTCTGTGTTATTTCTTTTTCGCATTATATTTTGTTACATAATTGAAATATCACAGGTTGTGCGTTGTGTCGATCAATTAGGAAATCCAACCTTTGGTTGTTGATTGAAATTGATTGATCCTTGAACATTGGTCTTTGGTACCGTTCAAGTTACTACTCTTATATTCAATCGGGCTCGCAAATTTCTATTTGCTGATTGCAGATTGAATGGAGAGATAGAGATATAAACTCTTGTATATACTTTTCTCTAGATTGAGTCTGACTGTCTAGTTGATTCCCTAGAAAGTATATTGGAGTAAGTCCTCTCATATTGCCAAACGAATTGTTGGATATGGTTGTTGTACCCCCGCATTTTCAGAAATACTTGAAGATTAGTAATAAGAGTTTAACACATGTTCAAAATATTATGTCGACATCTTATGAATTTTCCATTTAACCAAACACATTTTCAGTATCTATGCAAACCCTAAAATAATAGATAAACCGAAAAGATTGGTTAACCTAAAGATTGTCTACTAGGGATCCATAGGATCGGTCCTAATAGAGATATTTGAGATGGAGATTAGAAGAATGGTGTTAATGTTGTAAGAGTTGTAGTTGAAGCTGTGGTGTTAGTCTGAGTTGAGGGGGATTAGATTACAGTCAGAGTTAGTGTGCATTTTAGTTAGAAGTTGTTGTTGTTAAAGTTCTACTGTTCGAATCGATTTGTATGAAGTTTTGTATCTTGAGTTTAGACCTATTAGTCATCCCAGTCAGATAATCTGACTGATTCTGTTGTGTCTGACTCAGTTTGTCTGACTGAGTTGACTCATTAACTAGACCTGACCAGACTTGACACAGTGGACCTTGACCGATTTGACTTAGTTGACCTTTTGACCAGGACCTTGACCTTGACGTTAGTTGTTGACCGTTAGTGACTGTTAGTTGACTCAGATGGACTAGACCTTGGATTAATGGGTTTGTTTAGTGGTCTTGGACTTAGAACTAGTTTTCCTATTTTAATGATTTGGACCCTTTATGGTCCAAATTGACTTTTGAGTTCTTCTACAAAGTTGTAGGTATTTCAAATACAAATTTTTTTTTTTGTAGGTCTACTTCCCTAGATGATGAGTGACAAATATTGCATATTTCTACATCTTTTTACTGGCATTTAACTCTTCTTTTGTGCTCTAACTCTCTATTTTATCCCAAATTCGGAGTTTTCATTGTTTCAAGAATAAATACTTGAACAAAGAAATGGTGACTAGTGGCTACGGAAGAGAGACAATACAAAGCTCCTAATAGAAGGCAGTGGAGTGCAAAGGAACATCACTCAAAGAGTAGCCGCGATCCACTTGCGAACCATTGGCAATCCGCTTGCACGCGTTCCGCAAGCCGCTTGCAAAAGCTACGCCAACAGTGGGCTTGGTAGAGAACCCAAAATACAAATCCATATCCAGACCCGGTGTATCAAATCTGCTACACCATTCCAACATCCAACAGCTCATCCTTCAAGACATCAATATCTGAAGTAGCCACCCAACACCGTAACACCTTCTATCCCTTCTCCTAATCGACCAGAAAAGAAAAAACATCACCATTTATTTCTTCTCCATTTACTCCTCCTGTATTCAACCACCATCAACCATTACTTCATTGTCCCATCTCTCTAAGCACAACTTCGCCATCATTAACTCCTAATTATCTTTCTCCCTCAAACCTTATCATCTTATCAAAAGAGCAAAGAATATGGAGCTGTACCGTTAAAAATATTTGGTAAAATTAAATTAAATTAACGATGCAAATGTAACACGCAGCTGTACCGTCGATGGAAGATATAACAGTTGCTACAAAAAATACCGGTCGCAATAAAATATGGAGGTAGCTGATGAGTGCCAAATATTGCATATTTCTACACCTTTTTATTGGCATTTAACTCATCTTTTGTGCTCAGAAATCAGATATTATCCCAGATTCTGTATTTTCTTTGTTTTCAAGAATAAATATTTGTACTAATTAATTTTGTGTTTTTAGGTAGTAAATAAAGTTCGGAGAAATTGAGGAGCCAAAAGAGCAAAGAATTGGAGACGAGCGTCTATGGAGCAAAAAGCCAAAGCCCGCGCGTGCATCAGTTGCAACCCAACGAGAAGCAACCCAACTTACAAGACATGGGCTTGAGCAGTCCAAGACCCGACCCACGACCCGGATCCAAGCCCGTCCCATCTGAGCCGTTAGATTTGCTCCATCTGCATCCGACGGTCGCTCCATCCCTTGCATCAACCTTTCGTTGCACCCGCTCAACACCATAGCCATCTATACCCTTACCCATCGATCCAAACACCATTTCTCATTTCATCTTCTCTTTCTCCCCGACAACTTGCAGAGCTCTCCCATACCTCCTTCACCCGACCAGCAGCCGATTTCGCCACCACCATCTCTTTCCCCGACAACACCAGCACCACAGCTACACCAGAGCCCCGTTCCCCCTTCTCTAGGTCTAGTCATCTCCTTCATAGCTTCTCCCATAACCCTAGAAGCTAGGTTTGAGATAACTAGAGCTAGGGTTTCCCAATAATCAATTGATGGAGCTCGAGCCGAATTCACGAGCCGACAACTGATTCAGCAAGTTTGGGTGAGAGGGTCTTTGTTTGATTTCCAATTTGAATTGAGTTAGGGTTTTGCATGTATAAATAGGAAGAACTGTGTATGTGAATGCTCATGCCTGGATTAGCCAGTGCACTAACTCTAGTTTAATTTGTGTGTTTAATTATGTTCTAAGTTAATTTACTAGGGTGTTGATGAAACCCCTAATTTTCATGTCAAGCATATCTATCTTTGATTGTATTCTTGCCGAGTTATAATTTGTTAGGAGTAGTAATTAATCGATAAGCTTGCAAGCTTTGTGATGAGTTGTACTTTGTAAGAAGACAACTCATACTAGGGGTTAGTTAGTAAAATTAGTTAATGAACATCTATTTTAGACCTTCATGGGAAGGCACAAGAACACAACTTAAGATATACTGCCTGAGCATGAGATTAGAGGTGGATTCACTACCCTGGTGTTCTCCAAATTATTACAATCTATTTGCTGTCTTAGCTTAGAGTCACAGTAATTCAGTCGTATCGACACCCAAACAACATTTGTGCTATTTCCATAGAAAATCAGTTAGTGAAGCTTAAGATCAACTTAACAGTAACCCCATCTCCCTGAGGATCGACCTGTACTTGCCCTTGCCTCCAATAGGCACTGTGCGCTTGCAGTTTAAACGTAGGCGAGACACTCTTAACTGCCTACCAAGTTTTTGGCGCCGCTGCCGGGGATTTGGTAGTGTTGCTGTTGATTACTAGCTTTCTTCACTGAATTTCAGTTCACCCCTGTGCATATTTGCTTTTATTGTTTTTAATCCTTTATTAGTTTAACTCAGCTGTTAGTTTTCTTTTTATGCATCTTCCATTGCATATTGTTAACTATATCATTGCATTTTAGTTAATTTATCTCACTTGCATACTTGCATATCTACATTCTCTTAGTATTTCTTTTTAGCTTGCACCTCATTTGTGCATCTCAGTCAGCATCTGGCCTAGACTGAGCTCAAGCTTGCCTGACTTGGTCCGTCACTTCTGTCTCAAGGCAACTTTGCATCAATTTTCAAAGATCTCGTAGCTTAGTTGGAACATTAGTTAATTCTCTAGGCTTTCCAAATTCTTGAGATCATACTTCCATCTGTACATATCATCGCAAGTTTACTAGTGTAGTGTTTAACTTTTCTTTGTCACCTTGTTGATACCGTTGTTTCACTCAACATATGGTTTAACCACAATTGCTAGATTCTGTCACCCACTTAAGCTTGAAACTTCAAAGCCCGAGTTTTCCATATCTCAAGAACATTGTGACACCCCCTTTTGAAATCACTCGAACCTTTGGTTGTGCTAGCCAATCCGTGAACTAATTTTTCCCCGTGTCACCCAAATTACTCTCGAGGCTTATACTAGTATCAATATTGGTCTCTTTGCTTTAACTTTGCACATTTCTGGGAACTGAGATTTCTTTGTTGAGCTAGCAGGTGCCTGTGCTGCAGAAGCTGAGCAAACCCAGGAAAGACAAGGGGCAGAACAACATAGCCATTGTGGCTAAAACCGGTTGGTCATTCTCAAATCCTGTTATACTTTATATCTGTGTGATGATCTGTGTGCAAGCATCTGGTGATATTTGAGCTTTACTTTGGTTAGATGGACTCATTATTTATGCATTGCATGATTTGTGAAACTAGCAGTGTGCTGCCCTGCTGAATATTGCTCAACCTGTGTATGCATAACTTATTATTTGGCCAACCTGTGTTGAATCCTAGGCCTTGTTCACATGACAAATTAGCTACCCTGCTGAGCAACCATCTCTAATTGTCTGTTAAACTAGTTGCCTGAACATTTCTGTGACACTTGAGCAAACTTTGAAAACCTGAAATGTGTGTTGTGCTTAATCTGTGCTGTAACTCCTTGGCCTCGACAAGGCCTGCGCTTAGCTCCAGCCCCTGTAGCTTTTGAGCTTAAGCTGCAACCTGGTTAACCAAGTTAGCTTTTAGCCCTAGTTGACATCAACCGAGAAAGTTGATATCAACCGAGATAGTTGACTTCATCTGCCCCGTGCCTGGTGTGTTTTATTCAGTCAGCTAAAGCTGTTAACGGCCTCGTGTGATCATCTGTATGACCCTGTTGGCATCATCTGTGAATCTGTGCATATCAAGAGTAGCTGAATTGTTGTATCTGAGTAGCATGCTGAGCTGTGCATCATATCCATCTCGTGCATCCGCCCGCATCTTTGCACATGATTTGTGAACTTGAGTAGCATGCTGACTTGTTGATTCAATGAACCCTTAATGTTTTGAATAATGTAGCATGTTTCCTTGTTGAGTATTTCATCTTTCTGTTCAATTTGCTATCTCAGAACTTATGACATCTATGCTTGCATAATCTTGATACTCTCTGACCTAAGCCCCGAGTTTCAAAAATTGTTGGTTGCCTGACTAAATTGTTGTTGACTTTGTGTGCATGCCCCTGTAATAATTAGGTAACATATCTGCTAGCTAAATTGCTACAACATTGTGAATCTCCCAAACTTTGCAAAGCCCTGTGCACCTCACCCAATTTTTACTCTTTCTTGTGCACCTGAGAACCAGTGCTGAAGCCCACATAAACTGGGCTGTGCAACAAACTGAAGCCCACATAAACTGGGCTGTGCATTTACAAAGAACACCCAACAATTTTGTGTGTGCCAATTCTAAGAATTGGTGTGTCGCCCCTGTGGGCTTAGCTTCCCTGTTTTGAGAAATCATTGGTTGTTTGAGTGATATACATGCTTGATGTGTGCTAGGCTATGGGTGCTTCTTTTTGAGTTCAAATTGAGTTGCTAGATCATGTCAGGATTTTGGTTTGCAACTGGGGATGAAAACAGATCCATCAGAGAACATGCTTATGGGCATGCTTCACAATATGAACCATCCACAGACCATGATGTCAATAGTTTTAGGGATTATTATGAACCTTTTCTAGGTCATGAGCCTCATTATGAAAACCCTAATCATTATTCACACATGTGTCATCAACCGCCATGGGAGGTTGAACAATGCTATCCTCCAATGAACCCTTGTATGCAGTCGATAATGGAGGATATTAAACTCATAGAGCAAAACAATGCTATACTTGAATGGAAAGCATCACATGATCATCCATCTAGCAACATGTCTGAGTTTCCCTTGTGTAGTGAACCCTGTGCACAACCATATAATGATCATTCATGTGAAGCATGCATACCCACTAGTGAAGACTCCCCTTCAATTGAACAACTTAACATGTTCTTAAGGATGAATCTCAGTCATCTACAAAATGTAGAAAGGGAGTATGCCCTTAGTCAATCCACTAATGTTGAAAATGAACCTAACCTAGAGGTAAATGAGGGCACTGGAAATGCTACAATTTTGAACAGGGAAATGCAGTTTTGTTATGATGATGATGATGAATATGATGTGTTAGAAGAGCATGTGTATACTGAAAATATGGTGGAACCTTTGGGTTCAGAGACATTAAGCTTCTCTTCTGTGAACCTTATGAGTGATGCTTCTTCTAATATTCAATCCATACATACATGTGATATTGAATTGGGGTTTGAAAAATTGTTCACTGAAAATGAGCATGCTATACAACTTGCATCTGACCTAGGGCTAGCTGAATTGTCTATTGACACAGATGATTCAATGCATGTAATTGATGTGTCTAATTCTCAGCCTAGGTCACAGTGTGAAGTTTCTTGTGATATTCTTATGCATGAAACTGAAGTTGTAGATGATGATTATGGACTGGGGCTTGTAGAAATGTTTTATGAACATGAGCATGTTACAGCACTTGTAGATGATTTGGGGGATATTGATGTGAGTGATACTGTTACTCTTGAGCTCACACATGTGAACAACCTAGACATGCCCAACATCCCGATGATGTCACAATCGATGGTCTTGCACCTAAACCAACTATTCTGAGAGTTCCTAATCTAGGCCTAGAGCTTTGTGCTTCCCAAGTCCTCTTGGACTATTTTGCATCAAAGTATAACACCTGTAGGGAGCCACGGTTGGAATGTGTATCTCTACCCGTTCCTAAAAGTGTCCATTTTGAACTAGACCTAGTGCATGATCTGCCTTTAAAATTGCAAGATTTTGTGTTCAAAAACACACCTGTTGACAAGTTTAGGTTTGGGGAAAAATCATTCACTTATACAGTCTTTCTTGCACTCTCATGTTATATTTGTGTAAGGCTGTTGATGTTTGTGCATATCTTCTTTTGGGTTGATCCTCAACTCTTTAGATTGTTGGTGTATGGTGAATTTTTCTTGTATATAATCCAAAGAGGTCTTGTTAAATTTTCTTCCTTGAATCGGTTGAGTCTTCTTTTGCATATATTATGCTAATCCAATATGATCTCAGCCGAGAATGTTGGATTCTAGCCTTGATTAATGAAGCTCTAACCTTGCTTTCGCCGACATACCGGTAATCTCTTCCCTTTTCTCTACTCAACATAGTTCTCTTGGTATGCCGACATAATTCTTATCATCTGTTGACACATTGAGGACAATGTTTGATTTAGGTTTGGGGGTGCATTTGCATATAGAGTTTTTAGTCTTTTGTTCTTAAAAAAATAAAAAAAAAATAAAAAAATAAATAAATAAAACTCTTTGTAAATACTTGCATAAAAACCTCCAACTTTTAGAGATCTTAGAGTCACTAGCATGCTTCTAGCTATGTTTACATAGAGAGTCTGACCGAAATAACAGAACTTGGAAGTCTTGAGAACACAATCGGGTTTCTTAGTTGATTAGAGCGTTAAAGTTGGATTTAACCACACCGGAGGGCGAATTAGGTGTTGTATAGATATTCGGTAGTAGAATTGTGATCACCCATAGTGGAGACTACCCATTTTACATCAAGCGAGGCACTGACCTTCATTTTTGTGACTTTCTAAAAAATCTGTTAGAGTGTGTGTCACCGTACGTCAATTCCGGGTAGGAATGGTGAGCTACCCAACTTCGCACCACTTTCAAAGACTATGTTTGATCTCTTGAGTGCTAATTTCGTCAATCATGAGGGTGACGTTTAAAGATGAAAACTCCTTCTTGTAGTTCGATTTGCAGTTAGCATCACTCTCTCCCTCTCAACAACATCAACAGATTCATAGAAACACATCGTCGTCAGCAAGCGGAGCATCATCAGAATATTTGAAGAAAAGTTGAAATAATCCAAGGTTTACATGCAACAAAGAAGAGAAAAGAAAATAGGATGAGAATTAATGAAGTTTGTGAAATCAAGACAATACAAATTGTGTAAAATTGAGTTTTATTGTTATTTTCATTCTATCTTAAAAAAAAAAAAAAAAAAAATTGAGTTAGTAGTTTCATTGTTTTTATTGTTATTTTCATGTAATTAATGTTCAAAAAAAAAAAATGTTTGTCAAGTTTTTGTAAAGTTCAAAAGTTCGTCATCAACAATTGAAGACCGAAGATTGAAGACGTTTCTATGAATGCTAGGAGAGAGTGATATTAATTGCCGATCGGGTGAGAAGGTAAGTGAGTACTCCCATCCTTGCTAATGGTTGATTTCCTTTCTTAGAGATCATCAGGAAAAGATTCTTTTTGTCCACAACTCTGTGGAGTCTCCGTAAATTATTTCGGAAGGTTATCCTTCTCATCTTCAACGTGTGCGGGATTTCTCTCTTTATTCCTGCTCGCACAAATGAGAGACTAAAAAGCGGTCTTTTTGAGTGCAATTATCATAAAACCCTATTGGTGAGGCAGAAGTCGAGGCTTGTGATCACTCTCGAACCCGAATTCTTTCATATGGTATGGTTACTTCTCGCTCAACTCTTAAGGATGAGAATGCGTTCTTTGGTAGTTCTAACTTCGTGTTACTAGCATGCAGAAACTCTATGTCCTCATAGCTCCTTGGATGCTTAAGACTCTTTTACACTCTGAAGTTGGAGAAGGTTTTGTGGGTACACCTCTGGTAAGCCCTCACGAGACTACAACTCGTCCACTAGGGACACCTAGGGGTTTAAAGGCTTAGTGCATACGCTAAATGCATTCGAGAGACCAGCGACAGTGGTATAGTTAGGATTTCTTAATTTCTGTTTCACTTGAGGACAAGTAAAATTCAGGTTTGGGGGTATTTGATGAGTGCCAAATATTGCATATTTCTACACCTTTTTATTGGCATTTAACTCATCTTTTGTGCTCAGAAATCAGATATTATCCCAGATTCTGTATTTTCTTTGTTTTCAAGAATAAATATTTGTACTAATTAATTTTGTGTTTTTAGGTAGTAAATAAAGTTCGGAGAAATTGAGGAGCCAAAAGAGCAAAGAATTGGAGACGAGCGTCTATGGAGCAAAAAGCCAAAGCCCGCGCGTGCATCAGTTGAAACCCAACGAGAAGTAACCCAACTTACAAGACATGGGCTTGAGCAGACCCGACCCAAGACCCAAGCCCGTCCCACGACCCGGATCCAAGCCCGTCCCATCTGAGCCGTTAGATTTGCTCCATCTGCATCCGACGGTCGCTCCATCCCTTGCATCAACCTTTCGATGCACCCGCTCAACACCATAGCCATCTATACCCTTACCCATCGAGCCAAACACCATTTCTCATTTCATCTTCTCTTTCTCCCCGAAAACTTGCAGAGCTCTCCCATACCTCCTTCACCCGACCAGCAGCCGATTTCGCCACCACCATCTCTTTCCCCGACAACACCAGCACCACAGCTACACCAGCAGCAGCCGTTCCCCCTTCTCTAGGTCTAGTCATCTCCTTCATAGCTTCTCCCATAACCCTAGAAGCTAGGTTTGAGATAACTAGAGCTAGGGTTTCCCCAATAATCAATTGATGGAGCTCAGAGCCGAATTCACAGAGCCGACAACTGATTCAACAAGTTTGGGTGAGAGGGTCTTTGTTTGATTTCCAATTTGAATTGAGTTAGGGTTTTGCATGTATAAATAGGAAGAACTGTGTATGTGAATGCTCATGCCTGGATTAGCCAGTGCACTAACTCTAGTTTAATTTGTGTGTTTAATTATGTTCTAAGTTAATTTACTAGGGTGTTGATGAAACCCCTAATTTTCATGTCAAGCATATCTATCTTTGATTGTATTCTTGCTGAGTTATAATTTGTTAGGAGTAGTAATTAACTGATAAGCTTGCGAGCCTGTGATGAGTTGTACTGTAAGAAGACAACTCATACTAGGGGTTAGTTAGTAAAATTAGTTAATGAACATCTATTTTAGACCTTCATGGGAAGGCACAAGAACACAACTTAAGATACACTGCCTGAGCATGAGATTAGAGGTGGATTCACTACCCTGGTGTTCTCCAAATTATTACAATATATTTGCTGCCTTAGCTTAGAGTCACAGTAATTCAGTCGTATCGACACCCAAACAACATTTGTGCTATTTCCATAGAAAATCAGTTAGTGAAGCTTAAGATCAACTTAACAGTAACCGCATCTCCCTGAGGATCGACTGTACTTTCCCTTGCCTCCAATAGGCACTGTGCACTTGCAGTTTAAACGTAGGCGAGACACTCTTAACTGCCTACCAGTAGCTGTTGTTTCCACCAATTTTATTATTTTTATTATTAGTTAATATAATTGAAATTAATCAAACAAATAGAAGAGGAATACATCGGCACATGGTTGCATGATCGCGATACAAAGTTTCTGTCATTAAACTGTTCGCCGAAGGGTATATTTTCCGCCTACGTTCCTTTATCCTTTATAAAAATCTCTGGGATCATGGCAGGGAATAAGGGAATAAAGGAATTCCCGACCCTGTAAGGTTCGATTTTCCTTTATTCTTGGGAATTTTTCCCTCATCGGACATTTTCCTTAGTATCGAGTTGGTTTCTAATCCACTTTGCTAATTAAGAAAATAAACAAAAATTTCTAATCTATTAGGCATATTCCCATGCACATGTCAAACATAATAATTTTTCACTTTAGCACCCATTATGGGTTTGCCAAAGTGTCAAACTCGCCTGCTTAAGTGCCAGGAATAGCACTTAGTCATACACGATGGTGTCTCTATCGCCCAATGGTCTTACCAGTGCTCGTTGGTCGTTGAAACGCCATCGCTGGTCTTTAAACCGACCGATGTTAAGATCACCGGTGTGTGACTGATCATCCAAACAGCTAGATATTCCCCCTATAAATACTCAACTTTAATTTCAATTCAATTCAACTCACATCTAAATTTCTAAATTTCTAAATTTCTAAATTTCTATAAAATTTCTCAAACTGACTCATCCTTACTTTCAAACTCTTTGAATTTATCCAAAAATAAATAAATAAATCCAATTTTTAAAATGCTGAACATGGCTTAGGTCATTGGAAAAAAAACATACTGCCAAAATTAAAGCTGGTGTGCAAAATGAAGGAGTTGTTACCCAAGCCGATGTGTAAAATGAAGGAGTTGTTAACCAAGCTGATGTGCAAAATAAAGGAGTTTTTAACCAAGCCAATGTGCAAGGAGTTGTTAACCAAGACAATGTGCAAAGAGTTGTTAACCAAGCCAATGTGCAAAATGAACGGAGAAGACGACCCCCAAAATTTACTATTGTACGGAAGATGTATGTATTTGCAAGAATTACATTTTTTTTTACCATATTTTTTTTTGATAGCCAAGCACTTGAAGCCCACTCGTTTTGGGAAAACATATTTTTGAAATTTCAAGAAGAAACAACGAACCTCCATAATCGCGATGTAGAAGCGTTGAGTAGACGATGCGTTACAATCAATAAGGAGGTTATTATGTATGTTGTTTTATGGGGTATTTTGACTTTGGGTCATATAAAAGTGACCAGAGTTGCGTTTGGGTCACCAAAAAGTTTTAATTAGAGTTTGGGTCACAAGACCGTCATTGACCGTCTTGACAGTTAGAAAAATTAGTTAAATGCTTAAATGACCAAATAAAACTTAGGGATAGCTTTATTTACTAACTTTGCCCTTCCTCTAGGGAAAACACGGTTGGCTTGGATCAATAAGCAGTTGATCAAAATTGAAATAAAGTACCGTAGTTTACTAATTATCCTCAACTTACATTACAGTATGAGCTTGCGGATGGTTGGGAACCATTCTTTTCTTTTCTTATAGGATGATTTATACAGTGAGCAAGTACAACAACCTAATTAACAGGTGTATATAAGTGAAAACGAAAAGGAAAATTTTGGCTTTTTAGGACTTTGTTGAGGAGGTAATGTAAATCATGTTCAATCTCATATTTTTGTCTCTAATTTTGATTCATTACAAAATTGGGTTTTCCTTGATTCCGACCAATAAGGGTTGGTTTGGGTTTAATGGCATGGCTGGTTCTCTTTTTTTTTTTTTTTCGGTTTCACGATGGATTGGCTCAACTTTTGTTGGTCGAGAAGGTATGTGCAAATCAGAAAATTTAAATTGATGAATGGTTAATATACAAAATTTGGTTTTCATTTTGATTAATTGTAGCTGATGTATGTTTGAATTGAACATGAGTACTGTGATTGTACTTCCTTCTTAATGTATTGGCACCATTTGTGCTGCTCTATACATAGATGGCCTCCAATCATGAATTGATGCATGATGTTGGTGTGAATTGTAACTGAACTGTGTCACTCCAAGGTGTGAATTGGTTGGATTGGATTGACGACTCTCTCTTCTTCTTAGTTGAGAAGAGACGGTGATGATGAAGATCCCTTGCACCTTTGATGTTCGATAAAAATTCTCAGAGAGAAGAAAAACTCGTAACCACCGCCACCACCACCCATCTCATCTAACGGTTTATATTAATTGTATACAAATTAATTAAAATAGAATTTATTTTAATAACAGTCAAGACGGTCAATGACGGTCCTGTAACCCAAACTCTAATTAAAAAATTTTGGTGACCCAAACGCAACTCTGGTCACTTTTATGTGACCCAAATTCAAAATATCCCTTGTTTTATTATACAACGCGGCTCGAAGCATTAGGAGTGGTGAAACCATGAGGGACATGGAACAAAGGTTTCAAGTGGAGTGGCGACGGACCAACGGAAAAGACTTCCAATATGAAAATTGTTTTGAGATCTTAAAAGTATTGCCAAAATATAATCCATTATTTATGTTTTGGTAACTTTTTAATTGTTAATTGTATTAGTTAAAAATGTAAGTTTAATTATTTATCTAACTCTATGTAAAAGTGAATTCAAATTTCAACATTAGGAGTAAAATTTTCAAATTCATAAACTTTAAATTGATCATTAAAATAGTCACTTTACAAGATATAAAACTACACAATAATAATTTATTAAAATACAAACTTTTAAAAATATTTTTTTTTGGATAATCTTCTTCATCTTCATCTCACCTAGCCTCTTCAACGCGCTCATAAACAGAGTTTCCTTTGCTTTTGTTCTTGGTACTCTTCTTTGCCTTCAAATGTGTATTGTCTTGATTTTTCCTCCCCTTAAATTCCTCTTTGCTTTTTCTTAACAACAGATTTAACTTGGTTAATATTCAATACTTGAAGACTTATTTGTTTTTTACCCATTTATTTATAACTATCACACATCTTCTTAACAACAACTTCAAGTACTACTCCAGTAAAATCAAGTTGGGAAGCGGAATCAAGCTGGGTTTGAAATTCTGCCATTTAAAGAAAAATTAGATTGAGAAAGAGAGAAATATAGAAAAATTTAAGAGTAAAAATTTTGGTGTAAATTTTTTGGTTCGAAAATAACTATTTATAGGCGACAAAGCACTAGCCGTTTTCAGTGGACATAAAACCGAGCGATAATCAGAATTTACCCAGCGATAATGACTCCATCACTGGCAATATTGATAACATCGCTCGCTAGGAACTCAATCACTTAACACTTTTACCATAATAGCACAATTCTTTCGCTATGCCACCTGGTATGTCAAATAAGGTTTTTAGCCATGGTGCATAGGAATAGGACTTTTGCACTTTTCAAGTTAAGAAAATAAATAAAAATGCATATGTATACGGGATACATCACCTAGTTAAAGGTACTAGATGTAAGGACCAAACACCATATTTATGGTTATATATCTTGTTAATAAATGTTGTTGTATAGAGTTACTACTCCCTCCGTCCCACATATATAGGCGGAATTTTGGTTTTTGTTTGTCCCACTAAATAGACGGACTTTGTTTTCCAAGATAAATTTTTCCATATATACCCATATTTATTGTACATAGGTAATTGTGTTGGAGATAAGACGAAGGGCAAAACAAGAAAAAACATATAATATTATGAAATCCATGCAATTTTCTTAATCTAAGAGAATTGTCTCTCTCCGCCTATATATGTGGGACGGAGGGAGTACAAGTTATGAAGAGTGAGAGTTGGATCCTTCTGTTCTCTTTATATTCTCGCGAGTTATAGTATACACAGAGTCCATCCATCCATAGAGTAGTAAATGAGCTTTCCAAGAAAAGAATAAGAAAAATGCCTCGAAAGAGAAAAGGAGTTGAGAGCATTTAAAAAGAAAACCAACCATCGGTGATGCTGATGATGCAATTATGTGAATGATGCATGAAAATTAAAAGAATGCATGGGGTGCTGGTAGAAATTTAAGGATATGCATGAAGAGAAAGAGTACTGTCAATGCTGGATCTTCTTATTCATCAATTAATTTTGTATTTATATAGAGAGAGATTGAAAGAATTCAAGTTTTGAATTAATGAAAGCAGGTAGAGTTTGAATCTTCTTACTTACATGATCAATTACTACCTCCTTCAATATCCCACCTCCCTTCAATTCAATGTATGGTTTGGCCCATCATTTTCTGTTGGCATTCACCTGATTAAGACATATTTATTTCATTTCTTAACAAATTTAACCTCACCTAAAGTTCCAGAAAACATATTTGTAAGGACAATTAATATTAACTAACGGATCCATAAGATAAGTGACAAGAAAACATAGTATTAGTACTCCTTTAAACCCTCTAGTATGCTAGTGTACTTTGCTTATCGATCACTCCTTTAAATCCTAGTTAATAATAATGTACCTCTGCATGCTTGGTATGAAATCAAGAAAGGTATATGTTGAAGTCAAGTAGTCAAGAATTCAACCATTAAGGTCAAGATAATTTAATTATTTAGGTCGACGGAGGTGTGACTAACTCAAAAACTAAGTTGTTATATTGTTCCAAAGAGCAAAGGGAGTGAAATCGAGATTCATTAAATAGGTAGATGAATGGTGTCATAGAGAGATGTGGTAGTTTACTTGTTTTTAATATCTCCCCATCGATTTTAATGGTTGTATGTATGTGCAAATGTTTGAAAGCTTCCTCTTAAAGTTTATGAGTTTTCTCTAGGCGACCAAAACCTGGAAGTTGGAGTTATTGCATGGCATTCAATTCCTCTTCAACTGTATACCTCCTTGGCATTCTCCCTCCTCATTTATTTATCTACCCCGCTCTTTCACTACCTCAACCTCAACACCTGTATTAACTAACTACAAATTAACTGCTCTAAGGGTGGATGCGGATGCATATGTGGCTTGGCTAATTATTAGCTAGGAGGCTTCATTACATTCTCCCCTAATGATGTAATGATTGGTGTTATATCTAAAACCAAACATTAAAAAAAAAAAGAAAAAAAAAAGGGTGATACACAAAGATTATACGAACGGGAGTAGCTCAATTATGGCGCAACTTTAATTTTTATGCATGAAGCCGTTTGGTTATGAGAGCATTGAGAGGTGATTTATCGCTATGATTTCGGTGTTAGATGTGCGCTGCAGGCTTTTCAACTTTTATGTAGTACGCTTTTAGTGACAGTTTCTGCTCTTCATTAGCAGATGAGCAGTTTGTCTGTGTTATTGATTCTTGCGCAGTTCTTCTTCTTGTTTTTTTTTTTCTGCGGTTAATTGAGGGAGAGAATTTGCTGATTATTCATAGTTCGAACCTTTTTACTTTTGCACATGCTTGTGCCTTATAGATGGGGACTCCAGTCTAAGTGTGTGTTGCATAAGTCTTAACGCGAATTAGTAGCAAATTGGGCTCAAGTATGCAGTGGCGGAGCTAGACATCTCTCTTACCCCGGGCTTGGAAAATTTTAAACCCCTGGCTTAAGCGTAAACTTGACATTGTATTTTTGGACCAAGTTAATTTAGGTAGCAAAAATGTGGGCGTTTCAACATTTGGGGGTGGCTTCAGCCTGGGGAATCCTGGCTGTAGTTCCGCCCCTGCAAGTATGTACACCCTATATGTTAGGCGGTAGGTTGAGAAAAAGCCATGGAGTTGTTATCATTATGGCAACCAAACGATTTTAGGGAGCCGTAGTAGCTAACTTAAACTAGAAACTAGCAAGTACTGTGTAGCTACAGAAGCCAATAGAGCATTAAGTTTGCATGGGAAAGAAACTTTCATGGAGAGGTGGGCCCTTTTAATGCTCCTAATAAATTTGGTCCTCTCTTAGATTTTCTTGTTTGCTATTCTTTGCCAACATATGCGTATGTGGTTCAAACTCTCCTATATAAACCCCTCATCACAAGTATTCTTCAAACAAGAGAAAACGGGAAAGAGATCAGCTTACAAACTTGATCAAAGAAAATGGTTTCTTTTCAAACACCTAATTTCCCACTTAATCAAAGAAAAACAACCTTGCATAATGAGAATTCATCAGCCGTTTCATATTCAAAGAAGAGAAGGTTGGAAGAAATAGTAGTAGATGATAAAGATCAGATGAATTTCGAGAAAGGATCGAATAAGAAGATGGCTAAAGTAGTCGAGAAAACAAACTTATTCCGATATGATACTGAAAACCCATTACCATCGGAATGGCAACGTTGCCTTGATATTCAGGTAAACAATAAATCTGTATGCGCATGCAAAAATTAATGTTCTTTGAGGTTTTTACTTACATAATAACAACTCAATGATCGAATTTGTTTATAGTTTCTGAAACTTTTCATTTTATTTTTCTGGCAGTCAGGAGAAATACACTTCTACAACACGAGAACCCATAAGAGAACTTGCAAGGATCCAAGACTATTATTATCAACAAGTCCGAAAAAGTCAAGTAATCCAGATCACATGGGTTTAGATTTGGAACTTAATTTGGGGTATGAATCATCAGTTGAAACCCATGTAGACGATAATCCAACTGATAACTTGATGTCTTCACGCGAGATTTACGATCGCAAAACTAAAGACAAACCAACAACAAGCTTGGATGGTTCATCGAATTGGCTATCGATCGAGGTGGATCACAGAGAAATGGTGGCAGCCGTTTGTATGAGTTGCCATATGTTGGTTATGTTTTGTAAATCTTCTCCTTCTTGCCCTAACTGTAGATTCATGCATCCTTTAGAGCAAATTCCTTCAGCAAGTACTAGTCTGAGCAAGCCTAGGCTAAGGTTCTCGCATTGTAAAGATGGATCGAGGCTGAATAATGTCAATTTCATGAAACTCTAGGTTTCTTTCTCTGTGTAGCGTACTGCATGGTAAATGATATGTACTTTCAACTGTTTTTAACTTCAGTCTCGTCGGTCTGACATCTCTGTAAATTATCTTTTCTTTAAATAGATGTTATATTTCCTTTTCTTTTGTGGGGTGGGTTTTTCTTTTCACCATGGAGAAGATTTGGGGTGGAGAAATATTTGCTCCATTGGTATCTGAACACGATCATATAACATGGATTTCAGAGAGGTACAAGCAAGATTGCATCACAAATTACAAACTAATAATTTCCGAAAACTGTGGGTACTAGATTTACCCTAAAGAATTCTAGCTAGTTATTTTAGTTATTTAAAACCGTAGTCTGTTACTTTTCCCCTTATTCTGCAAGACTTGTTTTAGAACTGAAGCTATTCTATTCGCCATATCTCGCTCCATAAACGTCTCTTTCACTCTTCCATACCCTTTCTTTCCCATTGTCGACCTCATCTCAGGGTTTGCTGCAAGTTTCACGATGTTCTTTGCAAGAGGTAAGATACCTTCTTTCCCAACAGGATGCAACCAACCTGTTGATCCATCAACCACAATTTCCGTTGTACCTCCGGCTGCCGTTCCCTGAGAACCAAAATTACGTATTGACTTCATTAAACTCAACTGATTAGATCATTACATAGTCGACAAAGATGTTTCAAGAAAAGACTCCATGGACAACAACTTGGACATGTTCACGTGCGTGTGTATTTACTTTGGCTTAGGTTGTTTCATTTTACACAGGATTTGGATAGATGGGTTACCCTTACTCTTTCGCAATCAATACTATATTCACTCTCAGTCTCTCACTTTGTTAACATCAGAATGGGTCCACATGATTATAACAGGGTCGATGTTGATCAGCAAGAGGACAAGATCATAAGAGGGATCACAAGGGATAAGCTGAATGCGAAAATGAGGAGGTAAAGGCCAGAAAATGAGTAAAAGGTTCAAAAGGTGGGCAGTACTACTCTAACATGTATAATGTGGATTTGAAACTGCCAAGATATCTCTACTCTAGGCATGTGACCTAATGCAGCTCTAATTTGCAAATTTGAGCTGAACCGAAATCTTACTTAAGTGGTTTAAGCATTTAAAAGGTGGATAGAATATTTAAACTGTGAAGTGTGAACCAGCTTGTACTCTAGGCATGTGACCTAGTGCAGCCAATTGGCAAATTTGAGCAGAACTGGAATCTTACTTGAATAATTTAAGCAGACAGTAAAAGTATGTAAGAGCATCCACAAAGGTGGAAGCTCGAAATGCCCAACTACATTTGACCTCACTAATGGCACTTTCTTAAATCCCACACTTGCGGAAATTTATATTATAGCTGGCGGTGTTAGAAAATCCCAATTTTTAATCTTTGCCCACAAACCACATTGAATTTATGTTAACATTATTTAATTAAAAGAAAATAAATACTACTAAACCTTATTTTCAGATTGAGAATAAAACAACACCAAAATCAGCTCACTTTAAGATTGTGCCTGGCTTACAGGCGTACTTTAAAAGTACACCCCATGACTGACATGGGGTGTGTTTATAACGCCCTACCAAAACTGACAGTAAAATTTGGCGATTGCCAAATTTACCTCTTTCCACTACGGTGTTGTTTAGAGCCAAATTTGGCTTTTCTAACATGCATTGAGGATGCTCTTAGGTTGACTAATGCAAGCCATATATATAATCAGACCATGCTCAAATGTGGCACCATAAGTTAAGTGTAGTACATGGCTCTGTTTGGCCAATATCGCTGGTCTTCTTGCTACCTATCAGGGAACAAGACGGACCTAGTAGCCAACTGATTATGCAAAGAGTAAAAGATGGACACATATATGGAAACGCAACAGGGATATAAGATAGAGAAGGCTAGCAAAAATCTGGACGGGGTCTTACCAATACTGGCAGCTGAAATGCCATAGCCTCAATGGTTATCCTTCCAAAGCATTCACCCCTTGCCTAAAGGGAATGATATGATCAAGATTAAGCAGGTAGTTCAATAAATGATACAATTAACTGGAAAGTGGGTTAAGGGTTCACTATGCAACAAAGATTTATAACAAAATACCTGAGAGTTCTGCACAAGTACATCAAGTGCAGCCAAGTAAGGAGCTACAGCGAGGGTTTTATTGACAAAGTGAACATGATCCTGAATCCCCTTATCTCTCACGAACTTACGAAGTTCCGTTTCAAACTTAGTTTGGGCATTCATGTCACTTCCGACTATTACAGCATGCATCACTGGCACTTGTAGTTTCTGATCCAGGATTATTTTTAGACTTTCGTGGAAAGCACGGAGAAATAGATCTTGACCTTTTCCACGTGAAACACCTGAATTTTGCTAACTGTCATGCTTGAAGCCATACAATGTCCTACTCAAATCATCATAAACTGAAATCAAACTGGCTTTTCTATCACTATGAGGCATTGCATATCTGTACTGCTATGATTGATGACATGCATAAACAGGAAAGTGGACGTAAACTACCAATCTTCTAGGCATTTTCATTTTTCAGATGATCCCTTGAATTAGCATATAATCTATGATTCTATTTTACTTTAGAGTAGCAAGATCTTACTATTGATAACAGCAAAGAGCACATCTTCATTCCGCACTCCTAGACTTTCCCGTATATGCTCACGTAAAACCCTTCTAGCCACAGTATCTTCAGCTACTTCCATTAGCTCTTTGCTATTTCCAAGATGAACAACATACGTCCGGGGCATCTTAATCCTACGAAGAGCAAAATGATTAAAATCTGTTAATTAAAGAAAAGAAAAGGATAAGTAAATTCAAATATTATAGTACAATCCATATCAAGGTACCAATGCCATCAAATCCTAGCAGTATAGAAAGTTCTCGAGCAAGTCGAAATGCTGAGAAATACTTATTGATAAACCAATAGAGATACGGTGTAGAATGTAACTGACATTACCCCAAACGCTCTCGAGTCCTATTTTTCCAATATTCAGCCGTTGTATGTGAATCAATCATAGCACCTGCAACAAAGGGGAGGTGCTTAACATACTCCACACTGAAATAGTGGCCTCGCATTTCATGAATCCACCACAAAATCTTCGGAAGAACACGAGAAACGTCGTTCTTAAGTACAGCATCCAGCCATTTCCCAGCAACAGCAGTGTTTAAAACAACCAAATCAGCTTTAAGTGCTGTATCTATGGCTTCTTGTCCCTTTGCTGGAAGGACCTAACGACCCCATGAAAGGCTTAATCACTAATTAGTATAGGGAAAACTTGGTGATTCAAAAACTACTAGACCCAACTTTTAACAACTACAACTTCCAGAATTCTGGGCCAAAATGGTATAAAATGAGCTTCTCTAAATAGTCGACAAAACAAAAAGCATTCTACCTGAACTCCTCGACCCAGCATCTTACGTTCCAAACTATACATTTGTGCATCTTCAACCGTTGGTTTTTGATTGGTAATCCAAACAACTTTCGAACCAACACTTGTTAACAAAAATGCCAGCTCCATCAATAGCAACGGTCCACCTGCAAAACCATACAATTTACAGAAGTCCAAACATTCATTTCTCAGATAAATACATAATTACAAATTAAGACACAGATTTTGTAAGTCGTTCTATGTATCAATGCATGGTTTGAACCTTGTACACTACTTCTAACAATTGTACACTACTTCTAACACAATTTGCAGTTTACAACTTCTAATCACCAATACAAGAGATGACAACATTTTGACACTAATCCACACTCCTGGAAGGAATAACTAGATTGCAACTATAAAAGAAGGATCCACTTTCGAGCAACTACTGTATTTATACAATTGTTATAAAATAAAACTACTACTAATTGATAGAACAAGAAAAATAGATTGAGAAAGTTACCAGATAAAGAGAGCTCATGAGAAACCAAAAGAACAAGTTTAGATTTCATGAAATCCAATGGATTTCTCTCATCTTCTGCATTTCCAGTATTTACTTGAATCAGACCATCATCATTACTGATACTGTAATGACCATGGGGATCACAAAAACCGATTGATGGTCTAATAATGAAAATCATTACAGATGAGATTGAGAATATAAGTAAAAATATCAATAGATATCTTTTCTTCGGTGAATTAAATCCAACTGAGTGTTTGCCCATAACTAAAATACCTAAACAAAATTGATCTAGGGTTGCTGTTTAAATTCAGGCAATGAATCCCTATAAGTGTCGAATTTTGGGGGTTAATAGATTTGAGGTGTATCGGGTTTGAACATATTCAGAAGAACTTCAGATCAATTGAGAAAGTAGTACTGCAATCAACACTCTCCTAAGTTTTAATAAGAAGGCTATTATTATTGGGGCGTCACACTCCATTAGAGGGGCTTCACTTGGATATTTGGTGACCAAAAATCTGGTTAAGGGATATTTTGATTCCATAGCAATTTGTCAAAATTACCCTTCAATTAAAACTACTAAAAATAGATGAAGAAGAAGCAAACTGATCCTAGTGATGGTAATCACAACTCAATCAACCTCAACTTCATTCTCAACTCATTCCACCGATTCAATCAATTGAAGAATCATGTTTTCAAACTCCTCAACAACAACCCATGGTGTATGTAAGGTAATAATCAAACAAACCCATCTTTTTGTACCCGTTTTGTGCTTAAATCGAATGAAATCGAAGTAAAATTAGGATTTTATTTACTTTCTGCTAGTGTTACGCCTGGGTACGGTACTAGATTTTTCAATCGTAATTTAGTTTTTGAAGAACTTACGCCTAGGTTTAGTTCAATTCAAGCGTAAACTTTGATTTGCATGTCGTTTACGTCTAGGTTTAGTTGATTTCCAGGTGTAATTCCAATTTACGCCTAGGTTTAGTTGATTTCCAAGCGTAATTCCAATTTTACGCCTAGGTTTAGTTGATTTCCAGGCGTAATTCCAATTTTACGCCTAGGTTTAGTTAGTTGTTTTCCAGGCGTAATTCCAATTTTACGCCTAGGTTTAGTTAGTTGTTTTCCAGGCGTAATTCCAATTTTACGCCTAGGTTTAGTTGATTTTCCAGGCGTAATTTAGGACGTAGCTAGGTTTAATTAATTAAACTAAAGTCAAACAAGGGTTGTTTAGTCATTACACAATTATTTGAGATAAGGGATTTTGAAATTACTTACGGGTGACCCGTTTTTGTCCTATTAGGTGACGCCCCTCTAATGGAATGTGACGCCCCAATAATAGCCTTCTTTAATAATGTAGCTTCTTTTCTTACGCCCCAGTTACATCCCCAGTGTACAAAGGTGGTTTTCTCATTTTCTTTCTGTTGATTTTGGTTTTTGGCTGTGAAACCAAACCGAACGGCTTAATACGAACCGAACCATTAATGCACGATTTTTAATGATTTGGGATTTTTGAAAACCGTTAGATATTGGTTTGGTTCTGGTAGACGCGAGCAAAATATTGGTTGGTTTAGACTGAATAAGTTTTTTGTATTACAATTTGGTTAATGTACGGTGGGATTGTATGGTCCCAAAATAAAGTTGTAATGTTCTCCAATTGGTTGTTGTCCACCGCCAGGTTGGCCAGTCCGTCCGCCGCCAGGTTGGCCAGTCCTTCCCTGTAATTGTGATTGACAGTGCAGTATGGGATCTGCCTCATGATTTGTTTGGTTTCAGAAATCATTTCTGAGATGTACCAAGGCGGATCAGCGTCCGAGGTTAGAAACCGAATCAGGTTTTTCGAATCCGAACCTTTGGCCAACTTCATTCTTTTGCCATCTTGGACGCTATGGGCATTAAGCTCCTACTGTCTTGTTCTCAGTGTCATGTCACTTATATACATAGAGAGTGTAATGGCCCAAATGACTGTTTGGCCAAATTTGCGAGAACTATAACCGTCTCAGGTGTGTGGTGAATTACACCACCTACTGTAATCAGAGAAGAGCTCCTGATGGACAGGATCTAAAGTTGTACTTTTCCTTGTTATTATTTATATAACTAGGTGTTGTGTCCGTGTGTTGCACGGGCTGAAATATTCTGAAGAGACAATTTTGTTTTTGTGCTAGTGAATTTATCAATTTGAAGCGTTTAACAGAAAAGACCGGTAATATTATAAAATAGGTAATCAACCAAATAAAAAATGGGAACAGTAAAATTAAGCCAAAATAATAAAATCTACCATTAAAAGGATTTATCGTAATCCTACTTATTCTTGAAAGTGGAATTGTATTTTATTTTATTTTTTGCCTTGAAGACAAAAAAATAATTAATCATACCAAAACTATCAACTAAACGCCTCATTACCATTATTGCATTTGCAGCTGTATTCATGATTCCTGGTGGTAGTATGCGTAAGAGAGTTATGAAAAAACTGTCGATGCAGTATGGGTTCTGTGACCATTGGTATCACGTACAGATCTAAAAACTCACGTCTTGAGACTTGACAGATCTAAACTTCTTTACTCCCTTGTAGAAGCCAAGTACCAATTGGATTCGTGTTAATGTGAAGTAAAAGACCCTAGTCTGTTTTGAAGTTTTTATTGGATAAGTGTTTCCAGATTGCAGTTCACAATTGTAAGATAGACACATTTTCCTTCAAATCTCTTGGGTATATATGCCTTAAATCACAAAAAAAAAAAAAAAACTTCTAAAGCATTCATAGAAAAGCCTTCTAAAAGCGACAATTCATTGCAGAATGCATCATTGAGTGAACCATTTCTAAAAACCTATCAAGCTCATTGTAACAAAAGTATGCCATCAACACAGATGGATTCAAGCAAACACTGAGGAGTCATAAGAGAAGTGAGCCGATTTTAGGAACCAATGTGTACTTTAACATCTTAAGCATACCCATGACATGAATATTGAGCTTATCAAAACAAAAAATGAATATTAAGAAATTAAGAAACATAGTAATGCATCTATAACCGACATATAACATTACCTATTTCTGTGAAATTTTTTGTTCCATTTGGATTTAATCTTGTAAAGCTACATCAACGCTCGCCTTTGTTCTTACTGCTCATGAACATAAAGGATAGTTCGTCTTTCGGCTTTCCCCGAAAGAATACTACCTACTGCAAGCTTACCATAATGGGTATAAGGTTGGGAAGTTGTTGTCCTACTAACTACATACTACAATTATTGCAAGCTTAGTTTACCAAACAATGATAATAATGCATATGATTAAAAATTTGTGGTTAGTTTTTTCCACATCACGTGAATCGACCAACCTACTTGCATCAGTAGGTGGAGCTAGGAGGTTGTACGCTTATAATTGCAAGTAGAATCATGGAAGAAGATGATGATGTTAATACATTACAAGACAAAAACTCTTTGGCATCGGAATTAATCGAACACTTAATTCATTACACTTCCATTATGCCATGCATACACATTAACACATTATGATAATGAGAATCTTTGCCATCAGAATTAATCAAAAAGACAAAAACTCTATAGACACCGTTATCCATATATATAGTAACAAAGAATCAATCTACTTCCATGGTAACAAAGAATCAACAATAAACAAAGATTTAATTGAAACCATAATACGATAAATACTAAACTTGGTTCATATTATTACTTTGGTCTCGATGGAATTTCTTCCTTCTATATAAACCCAACCATGAATCAACATTAATCTCTGTAACAAACAAAACTCATAATGTTCTCGAGATACTTTCCTTTATATTTGATTTTTCATGATTTTAGTACCAGAAAAATTTACCTGATTCATATCACTTGATAATTGCAACTCCATTCCCTGCAATAAGTAAAACAAATTAAAAAATTTAAAGGATTAGGGTATCATGGAAAACCAAAAAAATATACATGTAGAGTAAGAAGGCTTTTACATGAGACTGAACAGGTGTTGACGAAGAAGAAATTTATACTTATTATCTTAATCTTAAGTATTTTTCGCAACCTGTAATAAACACAATAGAACAAAACAATTGAGAAGAAGAACGAACAAAATAAAAAGAGGGACAACAGAGAAAGCGACATTGAGAAAAAGTGAGAAGAAGATGAAATAGGGTTTGGAAAAATATTTTATATAGTTGAATACGCGTGACTTAAACTTGTGTATAGATGAATACCCATGAGTTCTACTGTCCCAAATTTTGTCTACCGATATTTTATTGGTCGAAAATATCTCCGATGCGGCCAGAAGCTCTCGAAGAGAGCTTGATTCAGCTTTTAATTCATATTATTAATTAAGCATTTTGATGAAAATGAAAACTAGGAAAATTTGATTCATCAAATTCCTACGGTTCGGGTGAATCCGCGGATTTGAAAGTTCAACCGCAACCAAACCGCTAAAAGTGCGGATTTGAGAATCCCACCCGTGTCCGGCCCATATATCTTGCGGATTGGGTTTCACCCGTAATTTTGCGGATGGATACAGGTGAAATCCGCGGTTCCGGACTTTTTGCTCACCCCTACACAGGAGGGAGGTTCTTTTGGACCCAGGAGAACTCTTGTTGAAGACTAAGAGCCATTTGGGTGATGATATTTGGATTTGGTTGCCTTTGTCGATAAATGTTATCGTTCCTAGCTATCCATAAGGACCAGAAAAGGGAACAAAAGGCTGTTTTGATAAAGTGATGAGTTTTTAATAGTAGAATTTGTGTAATTGTCATATGGAGGTTTGGCAAGTTTGGAAGATTTTGGGTTGTGGCTGATTGAGTAGGGAGTCTTGTGAGGAGAGAGTTCCATACGGTGACAGCCACTGGATGATGGAGGAGAATGTGACCAGCAGATTCCGGATCAGAGTTGCATTGTGGATAGATATTGGTATTAGTGAGGTGGATATGGTTTAGAATGGCGAAGGTCGGAAGGCTTTCGTTGATTGCTTTCCACAAGAAAAGTTGTAATTTTGGAGGACATGGAAGTGTCCATAGGAACTTAGTTGGTGGCAATGGGTTTTGGTGGGAATGATCCAATGAGCTGGTTAAGCAGCGATATCCAGATATTGTGGTGTATTTTCCATATTTGGTGAAAGGACAGATGATTCTATCAGGGGGGTTGTTTCGGGGTAGGTGTATATTCACGATTCGTTGAATTATGTGGGGTGGAAGGAGATTTAGTTTATCGTGATTCCAGGTGTGAGTGAGAGGATCAATGAGGTCATCGACTGTTTGGATTGGGTAGAAGCTTGCCGGGCTTAGGGTGTTATCGAATTGTGGAATCCAATTTTCTTGAATAGGGGTTGTCAATCCATCTCCGATTTTGTGGAAAATATGTTGTTTGATTATGGGAATGAGGGACGCTAATTTCCTCCATCGGGGACTGACTGAAGATGAGGTAGTTGTATTTCCTGAAAAGAGAGGTTGTTTCTTAAGATATTTTTCGTTGCAGAGACTAGCATATACTGAATCCGGTTTGTCGTAAATGTTCCAGACCCGCTTCATGAGTAGCGCTTTATTATGATCGGTGCTTCTTCGAATTCCCAGACCTCCTTTTGATTTGGTCTTAGTCAGCTTATCATATCCCAGTGGGTGAAGCTTCTTGATAGAGGAGTCATGTCCCCAAAAAAAGTTTCGGGTGATACGATCTCTTTTTTTATTCACATTGATAGGCAAAAATTTTGCTTGCATGGCATGGTTTGTGTTAGAGCACTGCTCGGTCGAACTCGCAAGCGTTGCTATCTCAAGCTTGTTTGTCAAGTTTAGTTGATCAAAACTATAGTCTTGATTTCTAGTCTACTTATAGCTATGTCTAGGATTAGGATAGAATGTGTAGTTGAGTTTTAGACTTCACGACGTTCATCGATTAAAGACGAAGATCTACTGAGGAGAGCTTGGAGGAACTTCATCAACAAAAGGTATGTGGAGACTAAAAATTATCTATCACTCAGAAGTCTATTCTATTCTATCTCCTAATGAGACTAAGTCGTATAGCTATATAGACTTTTACATTATACACATTTGATATTTTTCAAGCTGAGTTTATCTTGCTTATCTATTTTTCGAAATATGTGTTGGAAGCTTTTTGCTTTAACTATGTTCATCATATTCTTGACGAGTTTAGTTAGAAACAATCTATTTGTTGGAAACTAAATATTAAATCAAAAGATGATCATGTGGAAATTGCCTTGAAACATCTTACATGATTTGTGTGAGACAATCATTTGATGTCGACTTGGAAAGTTTCGTATTGATCGTTAGATCACTTGAAAATTACTTGAAACTAATGGTTTGTGTGAGACAGCTATTGTAGTCTTCTAAGGATGTTTTAATGATTGAAATAGGAGTTTATAACAATTAACCATGTCTGGAGACAACATGGTATGCATACATAGTATGCGAACGGTTTGTAATGATTCAGGTCCGGGAACCTTGTTTGCGTACCTAGTATGCGAACATGTTTTATCTGTAAAGGTCCAGGAACCTTGTTTACGTACCTAGTATGCGAACAGTTTCACCAAAGTTGGGTCCGGGACGGCTATTCGCGTACCTGGTTTGCGAACGGCTAGACAGGCCAAGGTCCGGAGCTGTTTATCGCGTACCTGGTTTGCAAACACAGTGGTTTAAGTTCTAAAATCGGTTAAGTATGATTATCATACTCATGAAATAAAACATTTATGAATTAAGGAATACAATCTTTGCAAACCGTGGCTTAATGTTCATGAATTGATTCTTGTATAAGTACCTTGTACGATTACGAATCAATCCGATTTTGTTTCAATTTGTTCATATATCAAGAATATAAAGCACAGTTTGGCTAACTTTGCCTGTGTAAGTGGTGGTTCAGATTTGTCCTCACAAGAGATAAATCTAGGGATGTAATCGTTTGTCATAAGTGATGGTTGTGATTGGGATTATAAATGCATCTAATTGACAAAATTTATCATGTCATTAAGGTTCCATAATTCTTCATAATAAATAGCCTATTAATTTTCCCTGATAATATTTTATTAAATGTCAAATAAAAATGATAATACATAAATTATCGTACTATTGATGAAAATTAATATATTTTTATTAGATAATACTTAGGATTAGTTTGGTATCTTTTAAAGAATAAAATACAGCGAATAAAAGTTGGTGATCATAAAAGTTTGTGATTGGTAGGCACAAAATCCAAATTATATTGGATTAAAATATCTTGAATAACGCAATATTTGGATCCAAGACTTAACTAACACCTTAACTGTGCAAGCCTAAATTCTAAAAAATACAGGTTGGTATAGTCTTCATGCGTTATATGAGAAATATGATCGTTGTAAAAAACGATTTGAGGGTTCATTTTTTTTTCTCAAACCCTGGGATTGATTCAATAAACTTTTGTTCTCCATGTATGATGTTTTTGGCGTGGTAGTCCTTGAAGGACTCAAATTGCATTTACACAACAAATATGGTTGGGAACATATTCAAATTTGTAATCCTTTTAGGATTCAAATTATATTCATACAGCTACCTGACTGTGTCAATGTTAACAATCCTTTATGTGTTTTTTTTAAAACTTGGTACAAAACCAAAAATCCAGATTAGCTCGTTGATGATATCAACTTTGTAAGTCTCTTGAGGATTCCTCAAAAACACTAAAATCCACGCTTTTGCAGCATAAATTCTATTTTCTTTTCTTTCTTAAATTTGCAGTTAGAATTATGCTAGCATAAACTCGTCTTTGATATAGACTAGAGTTATCATTTTGATGCTTGTTTTATGTAAAACTCATATAGTTGGGTTAGCATCCATTTATACGTCAAAAGTTGTACTATTTTCCCTTCGTTTAAGATTTTGTCCCATGTGGTTTTCTTAACAAGGTTTTAACGAGGCAGCATCTTGTCCTTGCAGCCTAAGAGTTTCTTCAACTCAATTGAAGACTTTAAACCAATCTGCCTCCCACAGATAAGCATATATATGTGATTTCCTATTTGATCGTAGATCAAGGTGAGACTGGAAATCGATAGCAATAGACAAAGTCATGCTATCCTCAAAATCAGGACTTATGCTACCCGAAGTGCAGCCTAGATTATTATTCACCTCACAAGTATAAAACTCGTGGAATCAACAAGGTCTGGGACGAAGAGAACTTTGATGATTTCTATCTATCTTGATGGAGCAAGCTCAACAATCAAACAAGATCAGGATACTCGAGCTATCAGATAAACAACGTTCATTTTTCTATCATAATGTTGATATTTGTGTTTTTTTTCCTTCCTCCAAATATTTTTTCCCATTGGGTTTTTAGTTGAAAGGTTTTAGTGAGGCAAATTAATTCAACATGGTGGTCATCCAAGGGGGAGCTGTATGGATTTTGGTTATTTGGTGGATTCCGACCATTAACTAGGTCATTTTTTTAGTCCACGTCAACATAACTATCTCCTATGAATTTGGATATCATTATGATCCATATAAGGTATGACTACAAATTTTCTACACCTATGGTATTGTAAATTCGTATTGGCACTTTGTTTAAGAAACAACATCAACTATTTCTGCAAATCATCTTCGAGAATCTAACAATCCAAGAAGCAAGTCCTCAATGTATTTGAAGAAGCATGAAGACTCGATAACACTACCATTAGAAGACTAACATAAAATAAGACTTCATCAACTGGAAAATTTATCTCGAAAGCATTGGTATCTCCAGCATTCAAGAAATTAATTCATCGAAATTGGGAAATCTCGACTCGAAGATTTGCAGGCCAAGATTTAACTGTAGTACTTATTATGGGGAGTATCAAATTAGAAGGTATTTTACTGGACTATCACGTTGTACTCTTTTTCCTTCATCAAGGTTTTTACCACTGGGTTTTCCTTGTCAAGGTTTTAATGAGGCAACATATACATGTTCATCTTTGTACTAAGTTTACTCACAATTGTACTCTTTTCCATTCGATCAGGTTTTGTCCCTTTGCATTTTCCTGACAAGTTTTTAACGAGGCAATTTATTTTTATTTTTCGAAAAACCCTAAATTACATTAAAGATAAAACCCATAAACGGGTTAGGTTACAGGACTGACTCGGACTTAAGGATTCATCAATTTTACAGGCAACAAAGCTAATTAAAAAGTTACAAGTGAGTTTCCTCATAAGAATTCTAACTATCCCATACAACAGAATCAAGGTAACTTGGTTAAATGGCCATTTTTGGTTTGGAAACAGAGCCAAACCTAGTAACAAACCTGTGTTCGACAGAAGTGTTAGGATCAATGAATGATCCAACAATTTCTCAGGGTTTAAATCATGAACTAATTAGTTTAGGTAACACAGGTAATGAAGAGCAACGTAACTTCGGTAAAACGGGAAAACAATATCGGTCTAAATCGGTCTGAAGTGGTTGGTATCGGTCTGAATTGTAATCGGAAAATCGGTCTTGGAACTAATTGTTGCAATTGATGTTGTAGAAGAAGTTGATGAAGAAGAAAATAAGTTGAAGATGATCTTGATGCTGAAGAAAGCCACCAAACCATCAACCAAACTACAAAGACTAAAACTAAAAAACGGATCTAGACTTTCCGAAAGGCAGTAACCCTTTCTCAAGACAATATCATGACTCAAATTAACGAAACAATAATCTAGGGAAAATAAGTTACAAACTACAACAGATGTAATTAACGCCGATCTTCTTGGAGTTGCCGGAGATGGAACTGACTCTTCGGTTTTGATGGAGATCATCCTTGAAAAGCATTGTATGTCTGGAACTCTTCTCTTCATCAGATGAAGAAACATACCCACACAAAATCAGTAACATATCCAACACAAAAACTATTTGAAAAAGCAAAGAAGCAGTTGCCGGAGAAACCCAAAAGACAAACCTAAATCTAACGGAAAAAGATGTTGAAAATCAGATATGTGGGAAATAAAGTGTAAACAAGTTTAGGGTGATGATTGGAGTCGATCTGAGCAGAACGGCGCTCAAAATTTTAAGGTATTCGTTTCTTCTTTTTTTGAGAGAAAAGGGAGAGAGAAAATCAAGATATTTTGCAAAATCATAAATGGTGGTATATTCAGTCTCGGTTGTTGCATCATAAATTTTATTTTCTTTTCTTTCTTAAATTTGCAGTTAGAATTATGCTAGCATAAACTCGTCTTTGATATAGACTAGAGTTATCATTTTGATGCTTGTTTTATCTAAAACTCATATAGTTGGGTTAGCATCCATAAATACGTCAAAAGTTGTACTATTTTCCCTTCGTTATAAACAAGGCAATTAACTTAGGCGCAATGTCATCAGGAGGAGTGTTATAAACATGTAATTATGTTAAGAATATATAGGGTGAATCTCTTTTATTACTAGGATGCCCTTGTATCTATCCTTATACATAGAGGCTCTAATGCTTGTCTAATATACACATGAATAGAAATTCTCTCTTCTTCTCTCCCTCTACTTTATGTCTCCTTCTCTATTTTAGTTTCACAACACAAAATACTTTATCCAATCAACATTCTTTAAAGAAGAAGTCATTTATTTCCAAAAAAAAATGCATTTTAAGTTGATTATTTTCCTTCTGCCTAAACAAAAATGCATTCCATCCTTAATTTTTTGTGATGCATGCACAAGTATGAAATATTTTGCTTGTGTTGTAATAAGATATTTTTCATGATGATTACTGCTTGAAATACCTATTTTGTCGACACATTTGATATGCAGTTACTATCATCTAGTGCATGATTATTCTCATCATTTATTACTGACTCGGCAATTTCTTTGTCCGTAGGCGATTCCATAATTGCGTCATTCTCGAAAATATAGTTCAAAAGACATTCGACATGCATCACATTTTTGTATTAAAAGTTAGAAGCATATAATTCTTGAGTCTTTTTTTTTTAATTGTTCAACTTCAGATTCAGAAATATCAAAATCATATACTATGTAAAAAACTAAATATACTCTTTAAATAAATAAATAAATAACATCTCTAAACAATATTTTTTTCCGGTCCAAAGAGCATTCAACTATCGAGGTTAGCAGGGCCGGCCCTGCCATATAAGCGGGGAAAGTTGCGTTTGAGGCAACACGAAGAAGGAGGTCACAAAACTGAAAATTTTCAAGTGATAGAAAAAGGACTTTATGTAAAACTTATATTATACATGGGGCACAATGGAAAATACATACTTGCAAGGAGTCACTAGTAAAAGAACGGATTTGTGAGGGACAAAAATAATAATAACATTTTGTTATTTATAAAATTTATGCTTAACAAGGGCCACCAAAAGGAACTGGGCTTTAGGCCTCCAGAAACACAGGACCGGGCCTGGAGGTTAGACTGTATTTTCATTTCATTTTTCTCTTTACAAAAAGATTTAAGGCAAAAAGGTTTTTTCTACAGTCTAAAAGAGAAGTTAAACAGTAACTTATGTAAACCCGCTACCACCCCCTCTTGTCTCTCACAACCACTGCCGTCAATCCAGTATGGCAACACCGAAGACATAAACGAATTTGATTATCAAATTTTGATTAGTTGTGATGAAAATCAATGATTAATTGAAGCAATTGGTTGTAATTAGGTAAAATTTCATGTTATATGTTATTCTTATTCTTATTTAATATTCTTCTTCAATTTTGTTTGAATTTTACGAGATTGGAACCTAGGGTTTAATAAAGTGGGACTATTTGGGGGCTTTCAAATTTTGTGTCCTTATTGAGCTATTAACATAACTTCATGAATTTGATATATGATTCATCACTATCATATAAAATGAAAAATCCCCTTAAGAAAATGCATTTATTGATTAATTAACTTTTGACATGATTAACTTCAACTGCATGCATGATTCTTAAGTTTACTGTATTCAACAGTTAAACTGTGAACTAGATCGAAGATTCCGAACCCAACCGATTTTCAAACTCAGATGTAACGATTTTTCAATCGTAAAAACAGTTCCTGAAAAGGAGTAAGTACCTAATACACTACCAATTTTTTTGTTCGTGAACCTGTGTGAACAATTCCGTGTACAATCTATACGTTTATAGATATCTAGAAATAGGATCATTTTTTTTTTATTGTATATCGAGGTCAACCTAGTATGTACCCGAATTGTACATGAACCGAATTCCAATAAGAAAAAGTCTTGTAATCTATATTTCAAGACACAAATTCAACAAGAGCAAATCTTGTAGGTTCTTTACAATTGAGCTAAAACTATTCAAGTTGATTAATGTAATACTTGTGATATTTCAATTTTACATGCAAATAAAATAATACGGAAAACAAATAACACAAAACACAATAAAAAAATTTAACGAGGAAAACTGCAATGTATCAGAAAAATCACGGGACCTAGTCCAGTTTGAACACCACATTGTATTAAGCCGCTACAAACATTAGCCAACTATCAGATGTTGAACTGGAATGTATTTGAGACTGAATCAACCCTCCGAGAAATTCAGCTTCGGTCATGCTCCTTACGTCTCCTAGATCTTGCAAGACCCTACGCACTTGATTATATTACCAAAACTGAAGTCCGACAAGTCTAGGAGTTGCTTCAGCCGAAGTGAAGTCTTTGACTAATCTGCCTATAACAGATAACCTATTGTTCTCCTTCATATATATTTCAATCAAGGTAATGAAAATCTATTTTCTTATGACTTTTTTTCAAGAAAAATAGAAGATATCAAGAAAATATCAACAATTAGAATAACTTACTCTTTTCAAAAGGTTATAGAGATTCCTAATCGATTTTACCTCACAAGATCAATCTAAAACTAGTTTAGATATAAATCTTGTAGAATTAGATATTCTGGGACGAAGCGTACTTTTTAATTTCTATCAATCTTATTCCTAAAATCAATAGTTATTGAACGGTCGTATAGTAGAAGAGACGGACCTTAGAATAGACAAGAATTATGATGATCAAGATAAATTTCTAGACATCTTGAACTATCATGTAAAAGATAGTGCAATCGGACTTCAGGAATACCCAAAAACATGCTAGTTCGCAAACCAATAAATCAATTTGTGTACATAAGATATTTGAAATGTCATGAACATATTCAAAAGTTCCTAGCTCGCGAACTCATAAATCAGGTTGTGCACAAGAGAAAACTTGAAAAATTTTCTAGAGACATACTCAAAAGCACATAGTTCGCGAACTCATAAATCATCTCATGAACATAAGAGGAAATTTGCAAAGTTTACAGTAACATCTTGAAATTACGTAGTTACCGAACCCATAAATTGGTTCGTGATATCTTGTGCACTTTGATGTTCGGGAATATCAAGTTTTTACGTAGTTTGCAAACTCGAAAATTCAGTTCATGGATAATATTACAACTTGAAGGTTTTAAGTTATAATTTCGCAGTCATATCAAAAGCGATAAACCTATAAATCTGTTACTTGAATTTATTTTTTGAGATCAATCATGTAAAAGCTTGAACTCGAAATCAGTTATACTAAAGATATACAACATGGTCTCAGTAAATAGAATGGTAAAAATATTGAATAAGTAGGATTGTCAGTCTTCACATAAATTTGTTGATGAAGATTCGCAGATGTCTTCGTTATTCTTCAATCTTCTAGGGTGATTCGATGAATTATGATACTCAAATACCATGTTCTACTCCTAATTCGAAACTGACTTTAGTAGACTATATCAAGAGTTTATATCTCTACTTCAGTATAAAGCAGCATTGAACTTGTCTCAAATTGCAATAGTTCCATATCCGAATTCCTTAAATTATATGTATATATATCGACATCAATATCAAGACTCCTATTAAGAAATATTTATTTGTTATTGTATTTATACATCTATCAATCAATTGTATACTCATTCGCAATGATGACAATTACTAAGCATATTTATGTCTGCTCCCACCTGATCATATGAATTCAAAATAATGTCATGGGAAAATATTTACGATGAATTACAGAATCTACTATATAACATTTGGCTAGCAAGTCTACCACAAACAATATATACATTTACTTGAATGAATTACTGAATTAATGCATGGCTATTCCCAACAGAATTCCATGAATCCTCTCTAGTTCAGGAGCTAGTGTATATTCATCTTTTGAATAACGCAGAAAGAATGTCAATTTCACAAATGGAAGAGTCGTGCCACTAGAAGCAAGTACCGACAACACCAAGGTGCGAGTTACAGAAAGAGCAGTGCCCTCTCATTGACTTGTGGCACTAAATCTAACATCAACCTTGTTAGCCAACCCACTCCACCAGTGGCATTGGTACCCTACCACGACGCTGACCTAGGATAGCACCAACCTATCTTCATTATGGCGATGTCTCTTTCCATCGCCAGCTAACTCTCTCACGACACTGGCACTTGCCATCGCGGGCCCATCTCTCCCATGGTGCTGGATATTTCAAGCACAATCCTATCCTGTTTCTGCCGCTGGCCTAATGTTAGAGACCCTCTTTTGCTAGCACTCGCTAGTACCTTGCTCCACCTAAGCAACTCTATTTTCAGGTATTGGTTACTGCTAGTACCAGCACTACTCCTAACCGTGACTTAGTGCAACACCGAGTCTATTCGCATCACTAGCATCATGAAATCGGACCAATTCTATTGATATCATGAGTCATAAGTATTCTACAAGTGAGCCTCTCGGCTGAGATCACCTAACACACCACCATTGGAAATTCATATTACTGAGTACCCAGCTTACTCAAATGTTCGTGACTGGAATCACTAGAGCTCATTTATTATACCTCGTTGCTTAGATCCCTTCGCTTAGGCCTCTTCCTATGGGTATGCCAAACACTGATATTTGGCATATATGCACCCACTATGGGTATGCCAAACTGCCAAACTCATATGCCAATATGTTATTCCTGGCATATAGGCATAGGAGACAGAGTTTCCATCGAGCGATAGAGATTCTATCGCTTCGCTGAGCGATAAAGACTTTATCGCTGGCGATATTCTCTTTATCTTCAGCGATATTCACTTTATCTCCGAGTAATTTTATATATATTTAAATTCTCCTTCTCTCCTACTTTTTCATTATTCTAATATATTTTTATATTTAAAGGGTCCCACTAAATATATTATAACACTAAAACTTTTATAGATACCCCACCACACAAACACAAATATATTTTTTATTCATTAGGGTCCCACCCAGCACAATTAAATATATGTTTTTAATCATGGCATATCTACCATAGTGGGGAAACTCATTTGCCATGCCACATGGCATGCCAAACAACATTGGCATACCCATAGGAAGAGGCCTTACAACTCATTACTTACATCTCATTTCCTAGATCACATTGCTCACATCATATTACTTAAAGCTCATCGCTCACATCCAATTACATAGAGCTCATCGCTCACAACCTATCGTTTGGATCTCGATTCTCATCATCACTTGTGGCTTACTTTATTTTTCGCATACTAGTCTCATCAGACTCGGCGCTAGCCTGTTTATACAAAGATGCGTCTGGCCTCAACAAGTCATAACTATAACTTAAATAAAAATGGCATAAACCCATAACTTTATCATAACTATAACTTAAATAAAAATGGCATAAACCCATAACTTTATTGTTTTTCGATTGAGGCATCAAATATATCACATGGGGGATATTCATTAGGGTATTGGTCAGAAGATCTACAATAATACGCAGTGTAGCAGCACACCCAACGGGTAGTCTTCCCTGACATAGCGGACGTGACTTCACCACTACCTCCATAGCCTCCACTTTTCTACCCCTTTCATAATTTCGTCCACTTACTAGATCATCATATGCTACAACTACTATAAATAGGCTACTCAACCTATTCACAGGGAGAGATCTTAGACTTGCACAAACAAGTCTTCTATACCTTCTCTTGGCTTTCTCTAAGTCTTAAACAGAGAAGCCTTAACAATGCAGTTTCATAAAAAAATGTTTAAGAACTTCATATTGTAGTCCAACAACACCATAAATTACAAACACATCATTCTCTGATCTCAATACTTTCTCTGCTTCCTTTTCTAAGACCAACCCTTCTTCTTCCTATGTGACCGAAGCAAGGCTTGATCCTCCTTTGACCAATTATCTTTGAAAAAAGACATAACATATATCTAACATACGAGCATAAGGTGATTCTTGTGTTTGGCCTTGTACTAGGGTGTAGGAACAATAGTATTTTTTGAACGGGATAATTGGACTACCATGACTAGCACTACAAATACTTCGCCAATTAAAATAGTTTTACACATTATTTTTGTCGATATGAACGATAGCCTAGAGTGATGGTAGGCCCTTTGGAGAAGTTCGACCTGACAAGTGAGTTTATGGGGTCTGAGGGGAAGTTCACGTTCGAAATAGTACATATCTGTTATAAACTTAATTCAAAGAGATTCGTGAATTCTATCAGACACCATTGATGCAAAACTCCCTACAAATATCTACAATTGGATACCCATCAATCAAGAACAAGTTTTCTACTTTTTGATTTCAAATTTCTTATTTATGTGCTCTTGGTTGAATCAATTGATTACAAACCTTAAATTTGACTAAGAAGTTTATGGCTTGGTTGCAGTGAGTCAATAAAGAGCAAGTAAGTAGTTAAGTTAAATTCAAATTCCAAAGCATGAGCGGTTCAACATTAAGGGCCATATTCGGTCGGTCATAAGTTTAAGTTAAGTTAAAGGGTTCAACTCCATTATAAGATTTTTTTGCAAATAAAAAAAAAAAAAAAACGCCCTCACTAGGGAGGAGACAGACTCTGTTTCCTGGGCTCGCACTAAGTAAGAGATAATAAAAAAGTCACAAAAACAAAAACAAAAAAGAATTCAATAAATAATAAAGGTGATGTACCACCGCATTTTATGGACGGAATGATACGAAAGACGGAAAATCGCGTACAATTTGATTAGAAATATACCAATCTAAGCCAGTGTTTTAAACGTTCGCGAATAAAACATGTATTCAGTTAGTTCGGCGTTATTCACGAATAATTCGTGAATGGTTCTACGAGTTGCTAACTAGGATATGGAACTACAAAATTATGTTTTTGACGAGATTATTCACTTATGAAAATTAGATTGTAGCATTTAATAAATTATTTTAATATATTACAATTCATAAGCATGTTCTTTGATATTTGCGTACGCAAAATTTGTAATGCGTTTAAGATTAAATCATCAAGATGGTTCGACGAGATGATGATCTTGGCACTATTTGAAAAATCAATAGATCTTTTCTTTGTATTAATTCTTTAGTATGTGCAAAAACAACAATATTTGTTGACATAAAGTGTGGTTTTCCCTATTTACCACCTCCTCTCACTTTAAAAAAGAAATATAGTTTTCAATTCTAAATTTTCCTATATACCACTTCCAAAAGTCAAAGTCATCACTATGATTTCTTACTTCTCTTTTTCATTAAAGATACAAAAAAAACCCTAAACGGCCATTAAGCCATTAAAGAGCATGTTCAACAGGCTAATGCTAAGAACACGTTCAAATTATTTTAAAACAAGGAAGGCTACTGTTGTGATGAGTGAAGGAATTTTGATGATACTATTATGTGTCTCGTTTTTGTTGAGTTTGTCCAACACTTCACAGACAAAGAACGAATAGGACCAGATTTTCCTACGGTTTATTAGTCATTGTAATTGTTTTTTGATCAACTAATTGCAAATGTATAATAAAGTTGCTAATGACGGATTGGAAATTGATCATCACCAATTTTATTCGATGATTAGAAGAAAAAAAACACACCATGTCAGAAGAAAAGAAAACAAGTGATGGATTAGAAGGGGTGGTCGTTGTGGAAGATGAAGAAGAGTTCATGTCGTTGTTATTTTATCTGATGGTAATGGGATTTAGGTTGTCAAGTAAAAAGTCAATTCGACAGAGGTGTAGTACTTAGGATATTTTTAGAATTGTTAGGGTGGTAAATAGGAAAACTGGGCGTGGGAATTAAGGAGGGTGGTAAATAGGAAAAGTGCAGGTGGTGAATAGGGAAAACCTAAAGTATTGACATAAAGATTAGTACAAGGAAAAAAAAAAAAATAAGCCTGTTATAGGGGCGGCAGTGTGATAGTAATGTCCCTCTAGTTGGTTAGGGGATGTCCTATAGGGGGTGTAAATTGACTAGATTACCTTCCCCAGTTTTTAACATAAATCAAAGTTAAATTGAAATTTTGTTTTCTTTCTTCTTCTCTTCTCCTCCTCCCATCAACCGTAACCTCCATTAAAACTCAAAATTTCATCGTCTTCGATTAATCGACGATTCGAAAATTAATCAAGTGTAGTGTAATGACTTATATGAGGTATGTTTTGAAAATCCAGTTACGATTTGGTTTATTTTGTTCGATTTAATTTTAATTTCTATCAAAAATTAGGGTTTTAGATGAAATTGAAATTTCTGGGTTTATGTGAGTTACGGTTGATTTTAACTCAATTACGAGCTGTAACTGGAGATTTTGATGTTGTTACGGTTGGTAATAATTCAATTACCAATCGTATGTTCTTATATCTGAGAATTTTCTTCAGTTACGGTTGGTAACCATTTTAGTTTACGAACCGTAACTCAGTTACGGTTGGTATCAAGCATTTGGTTACCAACCGTAACTGAGTTACGGTTCGTATAGAGAATTTAGTCACCAACCGTAACTGGTTTTACGATTGGGTTTTCTTCAAATTTAACCAGTTACGGTTGGTAGTTCATCTTTTACGAACCGTAACTTCGATTTACGGTTGGTTATGAGCAAAATTCCAACCGTAATTAGCTCTAAAAATGTAAAAAAAAATAATTTTTTTACGTACTTTAGATAACTTTGAGCAACAAAAAGCTAGTTGGGACTAATTTAGAAGTATACCTGGTCATTTTCAGGTCCTGGTTCTTCATTTTGTTGGTTAATTTCTTCAATTGATTGAGATTGACCTTCTCCTATATTTTTTTTATTTTTTTTAACTCTAAAAATCTGATTTTGGTTTTGATTTTGAGTTAATATAAGTGAAATTAATGATTAACACTAAACTTGATTATCATCACTAAACTAGGTTATCAATTATGAGGGTTAATTTTTCATTTCCAGTTTTTTTTGGATAAGGGACACTTGAATTATCATGTAATGACCCTTTTTGTCCTATTACAATGCCGCCCCTCTAATAAAGCATGCCGCCCCTATAACATGCGTGAAAAAAAAATCCCAAGAAATGGCCATGTGGGTACCACATCATGTAGGATGTATTGGGTGCACAAAATTTGGTATCCACGAATAATTTTCCATCTATAAAGCATAATCTTCGTATTCCGGAACTTTAGCATCAGTTTTGAAGAAAATGGAGGAAATGCGGTGCATATCTTCAGCTAATCTGTCAGTACTAGTGAATGGGAACTCTTCGAAGAAATTCAAACCCAGCAAAGGACTAAGACAGGGAGATCCATCATCTCCCTTTTTGTTTCTTTTAGTGGCTAGAATTCTTACCAAGTTACTTCAAAGAGCATATCAAAATAAAAGTTGGAGGGATTTACTGTAACACCGGCTGGGATTATAATATCCCATTTACATTTTGTTGATAACACGGTAATATCCTTGAATGCTGACATCAAGCATGTAAGAAGCTTGTTGATTATCTTAATGATATTTGAAACACTAACATGGCTAAAGTTGAACATGGAAAAGAGCAAACAGGTTAGTATTGGAGCAGATGATATTATTGTGGAGTTAGCGGGAGAAATGGGATGTAGAACAAAGAAACTACCTATAAAATACCAAGGAATACCATTGGGAGTAACTCCTAGATGTTTCTCTGTTTGGGACACAATATTGGAAAGAATAGAAATTAAGCTTGCTCAATGGAAAACGAAATATTTAACAAAGTCATGAAGACTCACTTTAATAAAAGGCACTCAATTCTAGTCTCCCAATTATTATCAATCCTTGTAGACTCTTCCAGCACTTGTCGAAAAGAAAATGAACAATGTATTAAAAAAATTGTGGGGTACCAGGAAAAACATATTAAAGATGTGTTGGGTGGCATGGGGAATGGTTTTCAGGTCAAAAAAAGCTGATGAACTCGGTTTGATGAATCTTAGATTTCCGAACACAACTCTCTTGTCAAAGAATCTTAGATTTCCGAACACAACTCTCTTGTCAAAGAATCTTAGATTTCCGAACACAACTCTCTTGTCAAAGAATCTTAGATTTCCGAACACAACTCTCTTGTCAAAGTGGATTTGGAGGTACAACAAAGAATAACAAAGCTTACGGAGAAATATGGTGTAGGAAAAAACAATCTCAAATGCAAACACTATAGTTTCAGTTTACATGAGCGTTGCACAAGGAAGGGGTCTTTGGAAAGGAATTTTGAAATCAAAAGGTGTTCTAGCAGAAAATATGGAGCTAGCTATAAACAGTAGAACCTATTTTTATTTTTGGCATGATTGGTGGCTTTTTGTAGGTTCATTAAAAGACTCATTTCCAACCATGTAAAAGAAAGAAAGAACAAAATGGTACACAATCAAAGATTGCATAGATGAACAAAGCAACTGGCTATAACCTATAACTTAAATACTGAGAGAGAGAAATCACATTATATTGAACTTATGAGAAGACTTGGTACACTTCCAACTTTGGGATCATAAGATGTTTGAATTAAATGGTTTGGTAGCTACCCTCCTAAGTTCCCCAACAAGAAATGTTATCAATTAAACTAAAGTCAAGTGTATACAAATAATTCATCATTCACCACATGTCGGAAGAATTACACGTGGAAGACACACAACCTGAGACATCAAGACACGATTACACATCTCAACACCCAAGGGGCACGCGTCATCTACCTTCATTCATCATCGGATCCATCCAACGGCCAGTAGCCTGGGGGCACTGAAGCATAGAGTCACTGAGAAGTACTGAAGAGCACCTTAAGATCTGCTTTAATCCATCTCGAGGAGGACCTGAGATCAACGGAGAAGATTAATCCCACTGACAAGGATGTGACAGGGGCCGCAGACAGCTGTCTGGCGCGTGCAGGCAGTTCAACCACCCGCATTAAACACTCTATACATAGAGTACATGTCAATCAACCTGTGGAGGAGAGAAGAGGTGAACCATCGTTACCATATACGACCGTTGGAGCCATCGGTTAATAACGAAGATACCAAATGGGATCAACACAAATATCAATAGGATAAGGTTGCACTGCTGTCTCGATAGTGGACCCCATGTTTTACCCTTATAAATACCCCTCTCCACTAAGAGAAGAGGGGTCGACCAATTCTGAGTGAGAGTGATAAATAGGAGTAGGAGAGAGATAATTAGCAAGAGTAAGTGATAGATTTATCTTCGTCTAGCTTCGTTATTCACTCCAAAGTCATTCGCCTATCTTTGTAATCCCCTTAAAGCATAGTGAAACAACTACCCCCGTTGATGTAGGCCTTAGTGTTGAACCACGTAAATCACTGCCTCATTTATATTCAAAGACTATATTTTCTCGCTTTTTATTTGTTATGTTTGATCTATTATACATCACGATCCTAAAGCGACTAAGTTGCTTTTTCATGACTAGACAAGGACGAGCCCCAAGGCTCTGAGTCGATGAGTCATCGTTTCAGTTTAACTTTACTTATAATTTATTTCCCTTATCTGTATGTGAATGCATGCGAATGTTGTTTGTGAACATGTGGATGCCAGCGTTATTTATGTGTTCACAATCTGGCGCTAGAAACAGGGACTCTGTCCAGGTAAAAGATTTATCTTATCCTGTGATTTTACTTATTTTTTGTCTCCTGATGTGGTTTTAAATTGTTGTAGAAAGTGGTAGTAAAGTTTGTTCAACTCGAGCTTGTAAAGATTGATTTCAGACTTAATAATAAAAATATATACAAAAGATGTCACAATATCGAGAGACACTAGGACTTCGGATTTCACTGTTTTTCATATTCGAGTGGTTCAAAATTTAATCCTCGGCGATTATATCTCAAAACAAAACAAATATTAACTCTATTCTTTGCCAAAGTAGATTCCATAAAATATTACTTGTAGATCATAAGCATGGCGCATCAACAATCCTTAGGACTAAGCATGCTCCATCAAACAAAGTCACATGTAATTAATAGAAACCTTAATTCAATTAAAATCGGTGCAAAAATTAAATAAAGAATTAACTAAATTACCACATGGATGAAATACAGCTTCCACCGTCGTCCCAGTGTTGGGGTTTAGCTCCTCATGCTCAAAACGCACCCAAAAGATAGAAACATGGCTCAAAAAGGTGTTTTTATTGAGAAATATATGAAAACAGAGTTTCGCAACGCTGCACTAGTGTTACAGATGTTATTGTTACAATTTTTAAGACTGTTGAACAACGATAGATTTCTGGTGTAGCTGGTTTGCGATAGTCAGTGTTGGTCCAATGTTCTATGGATTAGGGTTCTTGAGAACGACACTTGTATAGTGTCGTCTGCAACTCCTTCTCTTCTTCTTCTTCCTCTGTTGCTACTTCTCCTCTGCAGCGTCTCTGCCTTCCCGGAAGCGTACCCAAAACTATCCTAAAGTCTCGACCCCTTTTCTAGAACTCGTACAGCCCCTTATATACCCCACAGATCAATCAAATCACCGTGAAAACTCCGGTTTCTTTCAGCAAAAGTCTCGGCAATTTTCCTTTTCTATTTCTTCTCTTATGCGGTTTCCAGCTCTTTCCAAACTCTAAAGATAGAAAGAAATCAGAGAGAATATTTCTTTCTTTCCTCCCACGTATCTTTCCTTCTTTCGAACCCAATATCAGATAATATCTCCACGTCCCCTGTTTTATACAAGCTCGGTGGTTCACTCCTAATTCTTCGAATCGAATCTTAAAGCATTACCTTTCTTGTTTGATCTTAACAGTATTTACCACGTAATTCCCATCAAAGAAACTCCGACAAACACTCTTCAAACTCATCTGAATCAATCAAGCACCTTAATCTTTCTCTCCCTTTGTTTTCTCTAAATCGAAGAGTTATCCCTATTTATTCGAATCTGTGACACATACCACTCTCGTTTTAGGATAGCAGGGGTAATCCCAATCATATTTCACGAAGAAATCACATTTAAGCTCTTCCAAAACTCTACCCAGAATATCGTTGCTTAATAGTTCTTTTTTTCCGCCAATTTTTGCATGCTTGAATGTGAAGAAGGGTGCCCCCTAACCAGAGTCGGGGTGCACTTAGCCGTGGGGTAGAAATAGTAGCTCCAGGGTGTAAATAGCTGTGGATGCCCCTTATCACTAGGGTACCCCTTATCCAAACTGAGAGTCCGAATAGTAATTTTCCCCCACGAGCACAAAAACCACTTTTCGAGCCAAATTTTCCACACATGTTTATTTCTCCAAAAATACCTACAAAGACATAAAATAACCAAATGAGTACAAAATCGAGTATTAACATTAGATACAATTGAGATTATATCAGACACAAAAATGTGTCTATCAAATACCCCCAAACTTATTATTTGCTAGTCCTCGAGCAAATCAAATCTAGAAAATAAAATCCTAACTCACTGTCAGCAGCATCGTCGATTGCATTTAGCGTATGCAACAAGCCTTTAAACCCCTAGGTGGCCCTAGTGGCCGAGTTATAGTCTCGGGAGGGTTTACCGAGGTGTACCCACAAAACCTTTACTCCAGGACCCTAGATATCTACGCGGAACCTTGGAAGGCACTAAAAAATCTCCTTGGTTGGCATACTTATTGACTACGGAGGAAGTACCCCGATGCGAAATTCCAATTGTCGTACACGAGTTTGCACTCAAGCATACTAAAGTTCATATATAAGTCACAGAGCTCTACTCAGATAGTCACACTATGGACATCAATACCCGAAGTCAAAACTAATCACATGGATAGATCAAGAAGATGGATATAGAGAAAAACATAGATGGTTTTGATGTTTACTGAGTGAATGGTGTTTCCCATATCTGTCTGAAGGCCTCCGCCAAAATGAACCTATCCTAATGGACTGAGATACCGGTCTGGACTAATATCAACACACTGGTATATACAAGGGAACCAGTGGTTGATAATCCTAACTCTAGGTCAACACAACTGGCATATACAAGGGTTCCAGTGGTCGACTTTATTGAATTTATTCCAGTTGGTCTGATGGTCTGGTCTCACTTTTTTTTTTTTTTTTTTTTTTTTTTTCATAATACTTTTTTTTTTTTTTTTTTGTATCTCAATCACTCTAATTCACCCTAGCATTGGTAACAACTTGATTCGTGGGCCCCACCTAATCACTTAGAGAAACACAGTTTAAAAACAAAACAAAATAAAAACATGAAGTGAAAAGGACTCGACGAGATATGGTGAAACTATCATGTTATTTCTAACACCTGCACTCGTGCTTTTATGAATAGACTCTTTAGATGTTGCCATCTAATCGATTGGTTCCTCAACTCCTACAACCAAAATGCTTCCATCCACTTAGATTGGTTAGTGCCATCCTTAATAAGCATAAATTTCTAGGCTCGAGTTTATCAATGCAACTAAAATGTTTCTCCCATACCCCCAAACTTAAATCTAACATTGTCCTCAATGTTCTAAAGATAAAATTAAAAGCATGAACAAGGAGAAACTGTTACCATTTGAAGTAAAAGAGTTAAGGAAAGATATTACCGTGTCGCATGAATATTGGGTTACCTCCCAAGAAGTGCTAAGTTTAACGTCTTCAGCCAGACTAAGAAAGGATTAGTCACCTCATAAAATCATAAAGTAATAGCCGAAATATCTGTGGGTCATCAAAACCAAATAGAGCTATCACAAGTAAAAGGAATCTGCAACATGCCAAGAAAATTAACAAATAAAGCACACCATTGTCTAGTTTCTGTTTAAGACAACTACATCTAGTCATGGTTCAGTGTTCAGGTTCTATAACTGGGTCGAGATAAAATATTTTCATGGGTTGGATTTCCTCGAAGCTAAGATCCGGTTCAGGTTTTAAAGTCTGTAAAAGCTCAAATAAGAACTTAGAAGCACATAATAATAACCTGAATAATTGCGGATCCTTAAAGTCAATCAGTTTTGACTCACACAATTAACCACGATGAAACTGGCAGTCAATCTTAAGCAAATGTGTCGACACTAATTTCCTAAAGTACTTAGGTTTAGTCTCAAAACTAAATAATTGACACATCTGAAACTTATACGTTCCCACAATTGGTTGAAAAATATTTGGTGGGAAAACAAAATCAATCTGGGTATCATAGCCTGGGCTAACCACATCAACCAGAGGATGGGTTTCTAACAACTGAACTTCTTCCTAGACATTATTAGGTTCTGGAGAACTAGTATGAAGGCAATCTGGATCAATGGTTGAGGCACATATATCAAGTCCCAAGTGAGGGATCTCTACAAGAGCTAAAGGTAAAGCACGGGGAGAATGATAATCACCCCCAAACTTAGAGTTTTGGGTGTCTCTAGATAGACTATATACAATTTCCTAATTTCTAGATCATCTAATCCCAAAATGGTCAATTGCTTCTTCTAAGTTATAATCGGAAGGTGCATCCTCACTCATCATATTTGAAAGCTCTACGAGTTCATCTTCTTTGTCTAAGACTAATGTTTCTAAATCGTTAGACTCTAAAACAATGTTCTCGAATAAACTCTTTCCTCAAAACTATCATCGGCTTTGTAATCATAAGGAAATACTACATCGTCTAAAACGGTGGTATCTCTAGTCAAATCCTCGTCCTTTTGAATAGGTGAATAATTATTAAAATTATTTGAATTTGAACTAGAAATATTATCATTGTAAAGCTCAATTGGAGTAACAAGCTCAATAGATCTATGTTTATGATTATTGGATCTGCCCTGTCAAACTTTTCTCTTTTTTACGATCCCTCTAAAGTTTTTTGATGAAGCTATGCCCACGACCTTCACATTTGGATTAACTTTACTAACAGAGAACCACATGGATATTGGATTTTTGATGATGTCTTACCTGCGGCGAAGGGATCAAGATGGAAAACGAAGGATGTAGGAAAACCAAGGCATCGTCCAAAGAAACACCGAGGATGACACCAGTTATGACACTCAGTAAGCAAAAGGGTGATAAGACGAAGGTGCCAAACCAGAAGCCAGATACAGTGGAAATCACCTCACCCCTAGATGTCAACGTTACAGCATCCGCAACACTCAAAGCGATGGCAGCCAAAGCGAAAGCAGCAACGGCCGCCGCAGCTTCCCATACTCACCAACAACGAGAAGGATTTGTAGAATCAACGATGCAGCAGCCATCCCTGGGGATGCCGCCAACGAACGATCAGAACCAGACTCTGCCCACTGCACAACCGATGCCCCCGCAGGCAGAAATGCAGCTGCTGAATTCCGAGCCACCCCATCCCTTAATCCAAACAGTTGATGAAGATCGCACTATGGCCATCGGGGGGGCAAGGGAGGGTCGGAACTCCAAACCAAGGATCGAATCATTCCCTCCAGCTGATAGCCGAGCTCGAAGAATTAAAGAAGAACCAGAAGACATATGCAGAAGTTGTGGCATTATTAGCTCGAGAAAATCAGGAGTTAAAGGACAAGATTTCCCAAAGCATCGGAGCAGTGCATCAGCACGATGAAGCAAATTCTAAAGCACTGTAACCGAACCATGACCGAAGGATCGTCGTTACAAATCCCGAGCCATTGAACCATGGAGCAACTAGAGGAAATAAATCATCCGACCCAGTTACGTGCCGAGACTTCGGACTACTATGACAACAGAACCAAAGAGCAGGGCGATCGGTAGTCCAAGAAGATCACCAAATAAGTGCAATGGAGGACCTACGTCTTTGAAATGATGGCGAAATCAAGCAACTAAAAAGCAAGACAAGGGGAGGAAGGCTAGAGAGGTGATGAAAGAAGTTAATACCACCCGTTGGTACCACATCTTACCGAGCTCTCATTCCTCGGAAGTGTTCCATCCCAAATAGTTTGAGTGTTACGATGGATCCAAATGATCCCCGCAGCTCATCTTCGGTATTACAATCGCATGCTAGCATGATGGGACCAAGATGATGCAATTCTCTGCAGATACTTCCCTTCAAGTTTGAAAGGATCGACCCTATCTTGGTTCGATAACCTTCCACCCAACTCCATTGATTCGTATGATCAGCTTACGGAGAAGTTCTTAGGATCTTATATGTACAACAAGGCTGTAAACGCAGGAATGGACAAGTTATTTTCATTAGAAATCAATTACAAAGAAACAACCAGGGAATATACCGAGAGGTGGAACAAGATTTTCCAGGCAATAGGGAGCGTAGATCCGGTGGTCAGTATCAACTGCTACAAATGGGGGTTAGACAGGATGAGCCCGCTATTTGTAGAAATTCATGGAAATGTCCCCACGACCGAAGGAGATCTCCGAGTAACCATTGAAAAACACGCGAGGCTAGAAGAAATCCAGCGGGAAAATCCCAGAGCCCAGACTCAAAGACCTCATCGAACTCATTCAAGGAACAAGCCAGCAGATCAAAGAGAGTCGGCTCAACTGAATGACCTAATGAAGATAAGAGAGGACGAAGGGATGACCGTCTCTACGTGATGACCGGAAGTTCAAGACCAAGTCTACACGGTCAACAAAACTACACCCGCATCCTAAGAGAGATCAAGGATCGGGAGAACTGGAGTGGCCATGGTCCAAAGGAAAGCACCCCCAAGGTCCGAGAAGTCAAGAGATTACTCACGAGTATCACTACTTCAACGGGCACCGCACCGAGAAATGCAAGAATCTCAAAATCATGATCCAAAAGCCGATTGACGCAGTTACCTCAAGCAAGACATGTGATAAGCGTACACCGAAGATAGGGCCAAACGAAGCAAACAAGTTCAACTACCCTAGGGAAACCGAACACTCAATACCATCTCATGTTCCTAAGCTACTGGACCCTCACTGACAGCTCAGATAGGGAAAAGGCTGAGAAAGCAATTCGAGGACTACTGCGAGCTGTACAAAATCGACGGAGTAGAAGTTGACGAACACGAACAGTGGATGAACGCACCAATGACTTTTGAGGCTGAGAATGTTGAAGAAGACATGGAAGACCACAATGATCCTTTGGTCTTCACATTACCAGTGGCAGGGTGCAATATCAAGAAGATCCTCATCGACGGAGGGAGTTCGGTTAATGTTCTGTTCTATGACACGTTCAAACGAATGGAGCTCAATGACGAACAACTGATGTCTTCGTACTATACCATATATGGATTCAATGGGGCACCAACGAAGCCATTAGGTGATATTGTCTTGCAAGTGGATGCAGGGCCAATGAAGGTAGATACTCGATTCAGCATAGTGGACGCACCTTCCCCCTACAACGCCATCATCGGTCGGAGATGGGTACACAAGCTCAAAGGAGTGGCAGCAACCTATCATCAATACCTTAGATTTCCAACACCCGAAAGAGTAATGGAAATAAAGGGAGATCAGGTTACCGCCCGATAGTGTCAAGCTCTACAAAACCAGATCAATAACGAACAAGATGAGCAGCGGAAGTCTCTAAGAAGCCGAAACAAAGAATCTGCTAAGGAAAAAGCAATTGCTCTTTATCTCGAATAAATCTCGGGGAAAAGTCTGACTAAGGAAACATCGTTCTAAACACTGAGGAAAGCACCTCAACAGCTAAGAAGGCCGAAGAGCCTACCAAATAGCAATTAAAGAATGCCCCTTTTCTAGGGGAAACAAAGCCTATGTTCACATCTGTAGAACCTGTGAAAGAGATCAATATAGGGACCGAAGAAAACCCGAAGATGATCAAGATAGAGACCTTGATGGACGAAGAAAGAGAGTTAGCTCTTATCAAGTTACTCATAGAATACGCAGATATCTTCGCGTGGAAATTAGGAGACATGCCAGGGATCCACCCGAAGATAATCCAGCACGAACTTCGTATAAAGCCAGGCACCACACCCTTCAGGCAGAAAGTACGAAAGGTAGCACCAGAGTATCACCAAGAAATTGAAAAGGAACTCCGTAAATTGCTAGAAGCGGGATTCATCAAGGAGGTCAAATAACCAACATGGATATCGAACATGGTCATCGTGCCCAAGAAAAACGGAGGGGTAAGAATATGCATCGATTTCACCAACCTCAATAAGGCGTGTCCGGGGCAGTTACATTCCCAAGCATCGATCACCGGTGGAAGCCGTCGAAGGATACGAAGAACTATCATTTATGGATGGATATTCAGTTACAACCAAGTAGCCCTGGCAGAAGAAGATCAACAGCATACAAAATTTTACACCCCGCATGGCCTCTATTGCTACACAAGGATGCCCTTCGGACTTAGAAATGCAGGGGCAACATATCAGAGGATGGTTGATGCTATCTTCAAACCATGGATTGGGAACATCCTAGAAGTTTATGTGGATGATATGCTCGTCAAAAGTAAGTTGCGCAAGGACCACCACCAAGACCTGAGGGATATCTTCGAAGCAATGAGAAAGCACAGCATGAAAGTGAATCCGGAAAAATACACGTTCGGCGTCACCTCAGGGAAATTCCTAGGTTACCTAGTAACGAAGATGGGAATTGAAGTAGATCCTGCTAAGATCCAGGCCATCGTAGAGATGCCATCCCCGAAGAACCTAAAAGAAGTCTAAAAACTCAACGGATCCTTAGCGGCTCTGGGAAGATTCATCGCCGGGTCATCAGACAAATGCAAGCATTTCTTCAACATCCTCAAAAAAGGGAGCAAGTTTGAATGGACCGCAGAATGCGAAGAAGTTTTCCAAAAGATCAAAGAATATCAAGCCACAATCCCGATCTTACAAAAGCCCGACCATGATGAGGTATTGGCTCTTTATATAGCAGCAACGGAGGATGCAGTCAGTGCGGTATTGGTCAAAACAAACACGAAGATAGAGCAACCTATCTACTACGTCAGCAAGACTATCAATTCGATAGAAAGAAATTACACGAAGATTAAGCATCTCATCTTGGCACTAGTATGGGCAACCCAAAAGCTAAGGACTTATTTCTTGACTCACTACATTCCTGTTCCATGCAAAGCACCATTGGAGGCTGTTCTCAAAAGCGCTGGGAAGGTAGGAAGGATAGCAAAATGGAACACTCACCTTGATCAGTTCAACATCATCCATGAGATCCAACATTCCCAAAAATCGCAAGTCCTGGCAGATTTTCTAGCAGATCTACCCTTAGATAATGACGAGAAAGTGAAGGGCATACCAGAAACTGAGGACGGGAAAGATCTAGTCGATGTTCTCGAACCTTCGAACCAAAGACGATGGGAGGTCTTCGTATACGAATCAAGAAATAGAGAAGGCGCAGGTATAGGCATCATAATCACCACCCCCATAAGAGAAAGGATCGTGCATGCGCCGAGGTTGGAATTCAATGGGCTTACCAATAACGTCGTTGAATACGAAGCCGTGGTGCATGCACTTCGTTTAATAATAGAAATGGGTATAACCGAGGTACGTCTGACAAGTGATTCACAGATGGTCATACGAAAGATAGGTCTGGAGTACAATGTCTACGATGAGACCCTCTCGGCATACATGGCCTTGGTCCAAACCCTCGCATCCCAAATACCTAGCATCAAGTTCCGGCATTTATGCAGAAAATACCTCAGGCATGCTGATGCCCTACCATATATATCATCCATGTTGAAAGATGAAAGCGTCAAAGAAATCAAGATAACAAGAGTATATGAGCCCTCGATTACTCCTCAAAAATCCTTCGCCACAAATTGTGAAGACGATGTGGGGGGATATCGCTGACGATGACGTAGGGGAAGACATCGCTGATGACTTTCACGAAGTTGATATTATGACAAGAGCTAACGAAGACGAATATTTCAAGAACGAAGAAGATTGGAGAACCGAAGTTCACCTTTTCCTCAAAGAAGGAACATTGTCTATGGACTTGAAGCAGGATAGAAAAGTGCAGTTAAAGGAAGGAAGGTACAACCTTAGGGACGAAATTTTATACAAGAAGTCTTTCCTCGGACCGCTTCTACGCTGCCTGTCAAGAGAAGAAGGGAATCGGATTTTGAAGGACATGCATTATGGAGACGCAGGCAACCACAGTGGGATGAGATCATTAGCAGACAAAGCAAAAATGCAGGGATATTATTGGCCACAAATGATACGAGATGCTACAAGAATGTACAGGAGATGTGAGGAATGCCAGCGTTTGCTAAGAGAATCCATGCTTCTGCAACGAAGCTGAATTCAGTGGACAGCCCTTGGCCTTTCTCAAAGTGGGGCATAGACATCGTTGGACCTCTGATCGAAGGATCGAGGAAAACACATTTCTCCGATTGTAGCCACAGATTAGTTCATCAAATGGGTAGAAGCCAAGGCCCTGGATAGAATCCGCGACTCAGACGTATTCACTTTTATCTTCCAAAATATCATTTGCGGGTTCGGTATCCCCGCATGATTGTCTCCGACAACGGCAAACGATTCACGGAAAGAACATAGACATGATCTTTGATACCTTCAAAATCGGGAAGAATAAATCGACCCCCATCTATCCTCAAAGCAACGGCCAGGCCGAGGCTATAAATAAGGCCCTTGCTCTTATCCTCAAGAAGCATATAGATGAACACAAGGGACGGTGGTGTGAACAACTACACAACGTGTTATGGGAATACCGAACAACTCGGAGGTCCGCTACTGGAGAATCACCGTTCCTCCTCACTTATGGAGCTGAAGCAGTCATCCCAACAGAAATCATCATGCCAACTATAAAGACCGAAGCATGGGAGAAGAACCTCACAACGGACATGATGCTAGAGAGGCTCGATGACCTGGAAGAAAGAAGAGAGACGGCGCTACAGAGGATGGAGAATTATCAACGAAGATTAGCAAGGGAATACAATAAGAAGGTCAAGCTTAGAAATTTTGTAAAAGGACAGTATGTGCTGAGAACTACACCCCAATACCGAGAGAGAAAAATGGGGCAAGTTAGCACCAACATGGGGAGGACCTTTTGTTATACATGATATCGCGGAAATGTGTGACGCCCCAACCTAATCACCTGCTTAGCTAATGGATTACATCCTAATAGAAGCATCAAATCTAGATTACCTATTTTAAGAAACATAATTACATAAACTAATCCTGATACAAACCCAAAGGCTCTGATATTATATAATGAAAATCTCTCGAGTGATATAAATATAATAATGTGTTGATTAAAATAAATTAACAAAGGATACACATAATACGAGATACACGATATCGCCTACGTTTAATAAAACTCTAATCTTTGAGTACGGATATCTTCGCGCGCACCATTTTCTTTTGAACAATGAAACTGAAGTGGGAACGAGTGAGCACATCATCCCAAAGGGGTGCCCAATGGAAAACAAATAACTCTCAAGTAATCACTAACATGCTTCATAGTTGTAAAGATAAAACCGTAACTTAAAAGAGACAATGGTGAAAGGAAACATTTAGCAATGTACGCATCAAGAAGCAAAAATTAGTCAAACAAGCATAATATGCACACGAGTGATTTCCCTCAAATAAAATAGTATATATAATATCATAACGGATGAATTACCGCCCTACTAAGATAAGATTGCATATGGATGAACTACCGCCCTACTATATTAATAAGCAATAATATTATAACGGATGAATTACCGCCCTACTAATACTATTAAAACGGATGAATTACCGCCCTACTAATTAAATTAGATATAATAATATTAAAACGGATGAATTACCGCCCTACTACATAATATTGTCGGCGGATGAATTACCGCCTTACTTAACTTATCTAAGAGCCGTGGGGAAACACAGACACTCTTCGCAGGGAAATCTCACAATGCATATCACACACAAAACACATCGTAACAAACATCGTACATACAAATACAACATATACATTACACTCAAGGATACATGAATAGTAAATCAAAGTATACACTACCATGCTCACTGAATAGTAAAGACTCATCATGCTCGCAGAATATAAGAAAGCTTAATGATTACAAGAAGGTTACAAGGTTCCCACCTGAATTGATGACAAGCCTCGCCTACCTTTAGATCCACAATCCACTGCTTCATTCTTTGAATCGATCATTGTTAATAATGACTAACTTGCCTGAGATTCTTCACCGGAATAGCTTCATCTCATCAATTAAGTAATAACTCCTCGATTCTTCATCCATTAACAACACTATACATCAACCGCTTTACGCGAAACCTAATTTCAGAAGCCCTAACTTCAAATCAACATCAACAACACCTTCTTCTTTTTCTGGAGCTCAAAAAACCTCAGTTATAACTTTATCTTCTTCGATTCACTAAGCTAACTAAGTTTCTATGAAAATCTGATACAGAAAATAACTCAATTCATCTGAACTGAGATCGACAGAGAGAAGTAGAAGAGGAACTGAGAAGAAGAGTAAAGAAGAAAGAAAGAAAAGGAGAAAAGAGAAATGATTTTCTCTTCGACACGTTTGGTGATAAGGCCAAACAATTTTACTACGACACCCATGTTTTGGATATGGGCAGCCCCAGGTTGGTCTAACGCAAAAATTACTATCTCCTTCATCCTGTATCCGAATGACACGTTCGAGTAGTCCATTTCGCCTAACTTTTCGAGACCTATCCAATGATACTAGTTTCGTATATAGATAGTTGTTAGATTGATTTCTAATGATTAACGTTCGTTTCTGATGAGTGCCAAATATTGCATATTTCTACATCTATTTATTGGCATTTAACTCATCTTTTGTGCTCAGAAATCAGATATTATCCCAGATTCTGTATTTTCTTTGTTTTCAAGAATAAATATTTGTACTAATTAATTTTGTGTTTTTAGATAATAAATAAATCTCGGAGAAATTGAGGAGCCAAAAGAGCAGAAAATTGGAGGCAAGCGTCTATGGAGCAGAAAGCCAAATCCCGCGCGCTCATCAATTGCAACCCAACAAGGAGCAACCCATTTACAAGACATGGGCTTGAGCTATACAAGACCCGGATCCAAACCCGCACCACTTGAGCCGTTAGATTTCACCCATCTACATCCTACGGCCGCATCGGCCCTCGCATCGATCTCCCCTAGATCCTACGGTCGCTCCAACCTTCCCATCGACTTCTCGCTGCACCTGCCTCACACCAAAACCGCCTATGTAGTAGCGGGATTTCCCACACTACACCCCTTACTCGATTTTGCTTAATTAATCCATTGAAAGATGTAAGATTAAGAATATTTATTGATTGAATCCATGAACTGTTTACACAAGGAAATAGAATTACACTTAGAAATTAAAACACTCTTAAACTTTCTCTCTCCTAATGACTCGCTCTACCACTCCAAAGAGATCTCTCTCTTTAACAGACCCGTTTAGCCCTTTATATAGGGTAATACATAGTGGAGGACAGCTAAGCTACCCTTTATTTTCTGGGAATGTCTCGCGAAGTGTCGCAGATGCACAAACATTTGCTCTCGCGACACTTCTTAACTCTCGCCAGGTCTCACGTCTTCTTTATATTTTGCCTGTCGTTATTCATTGCGTCGTTTATTTTAGCTCCTGCGACTCCTTCGCGATGTTGTCATTTATTAATCCCGCGAACCTTTCTTGTTGCGATATTACGATCCTACATCTTGCCTCTTTTTCCTTGAATATTGCTTGAAGAGCGATCTTTAAGGAAAAATCTATTGTGGTAGCGATCTTTGACTTTTGTTGATGGAGGAACGAGCAAAAGAATACTTTCCTTGAAAAGTACGTACTTGCCTCTATTCTTTTGCAAAGTTCAAAGCTTCTTTGAGATATATACGAAGTGTCGTCTCCTATCTCTCCTCATATTTTTCCCCGCGAAGGAAGAGTATCATGAGATTTTTATAATATTATTGCCGCGACTGCTTATCTTTATCTGTTTCAGTTTTGTACTTTTACACGGATTTTGATTATTAATGTCTCTTCTTGACACGTCTCTTTCAACCGCTTATTCTTGACCATTCATGTCTCTTTTCGCATTAAATGACCTCGTTTTTCTCGAGGATCTTTTTTCCCTATATATAGTTCTCTTTCCCCCTCCTTTTCATCCTTTAGTTTCTCTCTGCAACTTTTCTTTGATTCTCTCCTTCCGCAATTTGCGCTCCTGCTACTGCAAATCTTTTCTTCGTTCTTTCTAGCGCTGATCCTAACCTTTAACCTCCCATCCATTCCCATACTGATAATGGCTTCCATTAGTCGTGCATACAAAGCTTCTTTTGATGAAGTTCAACAGAAGTTGCTCGAGAAGGGTTTCACTCTATCAACCATTCCCGATCAAGAACCTTCATCTACTCTTTCTGCAAAGTTATTTTCTGATCATCAATGTGATGATCAAAAGATTATAGTCTCGCTAGGTCAGCTTCTCGCGGGACTTCCCATTCCCTTGTACAATCCTGAGATGCCTTTATTTTATGAAATCTTGGCCCATGAAAAATTCTCTCGGGCTGTTTATCAATTGAGTGGCGATTGCATTCGCCTAATGCTTGAGTTCGCGAATCGTGGTGCTGGCAAAGGATCTTTATACCCTACTACCGTTAGACACCCCGATTTCGCAGACTTGGAAATAGCTGCTGAGAAGTACACTGTAGAGAACTTTTTTGAAAATTATTCAGTGATAAAGATGCGGAATGCGAAATCTCGTTGGGTATTCGCACGAAAAAGAAGGATAATGTCCTCGAGGATAAATTGCTCATGCAAGATATTGACTGCATCCGGCAATAATACTACTCCTCGCCACTCCAAAGATGAGAAGTGGTGGGTTGTACCCTTGATTTTAAATGGCCCTTATATCGCGGGCTCGCACGTTCTTCCCGCGAATCTCGCGCAGATATCATCCTTGGGAATTCAAATGGCCCGATAAGGCAAAAGAGGTATGTTTCCCATTTTAAATCTTGCCTTTGCAACTTTCTTTTTATATTTGCCGAGTTTGTGAAATTTTTTCGGATCACCAAATTGAGAAGAAAATACAAGGATAATCCGTTGGAGAGTACCACGACGATACTTGATAAACTACGGATGAAGTAAGAAACATTTCCTTTGTTATTTGAAACAATATTGTTGCCTCTTGTTTCTTATCTTTAACCGTATGTGAAGGTTGGGGTTGAAGAAGCTGTATGCCGCAAGATTAAAAGTAAGGGTAAAACCGTCGTTCGCAAAGATAAATCTTCGCTCCATTGGCTAAGAAGCGAAAGATTCAATCTTCTTCTCTCCTTAGCTCAAGCTCGAATCTTCTCGGCGAGGATAACCATGACTCAAATCCTTCTCTCGCCAAGAGGATTCCGTCGACCAGTTCTTCTATGGATCGGTTATCTAACATCTTCTCGGACTCTTTCCAAGGAATGGGAGATGCTTCCCTAGCTTCCCTTTGCGGGACTCTCGCAAATGTGTGTAATGCTACTTTACTAGAAGGCAATGATTCTTTCAATGGAGCTTCTAGAGTCGTGTCTCCCCGACTTGTTGAATGCACTTGGATCTTTGGTACGTATGCAGTCACATTTCCCTTTTAAATTTTTAAATATATGTATATTAATGATTTTTCTATCTTCTTTTATAGGTTGGAAGAACTTCTTTTGTTGTTGCCTCAGATCTCGAGAGAAGACGCAACAATCTTGAGAAGAAGAATTCGCAATTGAGCAAGAAGATTCGAGAATTAGAGATCGAAGGCTGCGTCATCTCGCGATAAAGACGAGAGAATTCAAAAGTTAAATACCGAACTTGACTCTCAAAGGGATAGGGTGTCCACTCTTCAGAACGCTAATCAGCAACTTTATGGTATAAGATTTTTCCCTCTTTTATTATTTCTATCTTATCGGTCGCATATTGCTACCTAACTTATTACCTTCGCAGATGTATATAATCTCTCCGATGAGGCTATTCTTCTCCATACATTTCCTGAACCTATGGATAATGACCTTCTTCTCGCTCATATTAATCAATCTCTAAGTAGTTCCTCAAATAAAACTAACCTCCTTTCATTAAAGGATCTTCAATCCAAATATCATCTCTTAGAGATCGAACACAGATCTAGTTTGAATTTAACCAATCGCTTTAAACGAATGTACCTTGATTCCGAGAATAAAATCAAGATTTTAAGGAAGAAAATTAGTGATCTCATAGATGAGAACGATCGCATTACTAACAGAGGTGCACAGGCGTTAGCAGAATTCCACAAATCTCTTCTCGGTGTGCAAGTTGAACGAGATGAACTCCTTCATCGTAATACCATGCTTAAGCGGCGAGAAGAGCAAGTTCGTTCTCTTCTTGTTATTAATAGTGATGATGAATTCGCTTTGGGCTGCGAAAGTTTTAGATAATGCCAGAATAACCTAGGTGTTGATGTTAGTCTTCACGCCGAGCATACTTCCTTGATTAAAGATATGATATCCGATAGAGAAGGTTACTTATTATACCTTACCGCTTCTTATTTCGTAGTATTGCTTGTAAATTATTAACTTGTTGTTACTTATTTGCGAGAATGCGAGAAGAGGCTTCAGGTTAGAATTAGAGAGCTTGAATCGAGAAAGAACAACTCGCCGAATTTTCCAAATGAGAATTGAAGAACTCAAACCGAAAACAACAGCCGCCAAGAGTCTCTCCTTCGTAATAACAAGTATTCCAAGTTGAAGAAACAATTTGAAACGACAAATGGCGAATTTTAGTAATGATGCAGTTCGTTTTCGCAATGGAGCCATGGAGTATGTTTGTAATGACCACAAAATCCCTCTTCATTCATATCCCTGGCTCCTCGAAAAGGTTCCTGAGAATCTACCTGTCTCAGATGTTTCTGACAGTGAGGCTAGCGAAGAAGAAAATTTCAGCGATGAAAATAATAGAATCGAAGAATCGGATGAAGGAGAAGAATCACCAAAGAGATAACTCTTTTGTTTCTTTCACGCTCTTAATATCTGTATATTTACGTATCTTTATTATAGTGTACTTCTTGGATTTTTCCCCAATTCAACCTTCACTCCCCTTTTTGGTAGTTCTTCCTTGTAATATAATTGGCTAACATTATTGATGTATAACTCTTTCGTCAGAAGATGAATAACAATATTCCATCTTTTCCATTCCCATACTTGCCTCTGTTATTTATCTTCAGAGGAAAGATTTTAGTTGTCTTCATGTATTTGGCTGGATAATAATTTTATTGTTGTTGAAATGTATTATTGCGACGAGGTCGCATGTATCTTCATAGATCAAGAATTTTACTTGCCTTGTCTTATCTTCATAAATGTATTTTATCTATTCTCATTGCGACAAGGTCGCAAGCCGCCCTTACATTTTTAAGCAAGGGCCCATTGACCCTGCCTTATCATTTTTGTGTGGTCTTCCGAGTTAGACCTCCCTAATTAGAGGTCTTCCCCGCCACCTTTCGTTGCGACAAAATCGCGGGACGTCTTTACACTTGCATGTAAAGACCCATTGATCTTGCCTTATCATTTTCCAAGTATTTTTGCCTCTGCCCAGGATGTTTTAGTTGCGACAATATGACAGGCCTAGATATCCTTGCGAACATAGAGCCCCATGACATTGCCGTGCTCGCGGCGACGAAATCGCAGACGTCCGTACACTTTCGTGTAAAGACCCATTGATCTCGCCTTACCCTCGCGTTAGTATTATTGCCTCTGCAGGATCATTTGCACAAATATGACGAGCCTAAGTTCTCTTGCGAAAACATAGCCTTATGACATTTGCGTCTGTTTTGACACTCCCCTATTGGAGAGCGTCGCCCTTATCATCTCCCCTTGTTGCCCCTTCAAGGAGGCGAAACATCGGCCATACAAGACTAGCTCCTCCCATCCGGTCTTAACAACAACCGGTTGTTTTCGCAGCCTCTTATCCCTTATACCTATATAGTTTATGGTTACGAGACCGCACCTAAGTGGAGTTTTCTTCGGGCGAGTGCAACATATGCCAAGACTTGCCAAGAATGGCCGGGGGTAGGTTCATCCATCCCGGGCACTCGGCTCAACCGTGTACCTCGGCGCCTTGATCATACACCGCTCCTTGGAAGAGACCCTCGGTCGCCCAACCAGGGTATAACCTTATATATATAGTTGGGAATCCAAGGTACCTCTCCCGGATAGGCTTTCATGGGCCCCAAATTTTCATGACTCAGGCTTCAGGAGCGGTGTAACCTTCCCCCTGAGCCATGTTGAGAGATACCCCCTTATATGACGCACTTTAGGTCTTACATTTGCCTCTTACGAAATGTTATTCGCGAACTAGGGTGTACGCCATAAAGGTTCGTCCCATTCTTTTACTCATTCATATTTGTTAAATCATCCAATCATTCATGTTTCATTATTTGCTGACATTTGTTTACGAAGTATTCGCACAATTCTGTTTCATTTGTTGTACTTTCATTTTTCTTTCTTAACTGAATTCCCATATACTCTTGGCTGCGAGATTCTCGCACATCATTACTTCAATTCTTTTGCTTTTTCTCTTGTTTTTGTTGATTATTCACTTCTTATGCCTTTTGTTCCTCATATCTTTTGCTCCTCCATTATCATAATATTCGCTTATCTCTAGGTATTCACCTCGCGAGGTATGTTCAGTCCTTACTTCTATAGCATTCACCATCAGTTTTTCTCTTCTCTGCTCATCTCTCACATGTTGCCTCCAACCTTTTCTTTTGGTATCTCTTTCTTGTGACTTTCTACATCGACCTCATGACATTGTTGCGACTCCTTCCAATCTCCCCCGTATGATACCAATACCATTTGGATGTGGAAATTTGATACATTGATGATATGTTGACGCGATTCCCAAGATTTCATGAAGCCATGGCCTCCCAATCAGCGCATTATATGGAGATTCCACGTCAACCACACAAAATAAAATATCGATCGATAATCCTTGTAGAGGTATTCTCATGTGAACCTCTCCCCTTGGTTTGTTTGCAGTGCCATTAAAGCCATATATCTTGTATGTTGAGGGGATCAAATCCTCATCTTTTCCTCCCATCGTCTTGTAAGTATGGTAGAAGAGAATATTCATCGAACTTCCGGTGTCGATTAGAATTCGGTTGATCGCCCAGCAAACTTCTGCCTCATCATTTTCTCCATCAACTGGTTTCGGGTTAATCTCTAGTTTCACAACCAACGGGCTATCATGTGTTTCTCTTCCTTTTGGCACTTCATCTGCAGAGAAAGAAATAGTCTTCAGCTGCCACTTTTCTAACTGCGTCATTCTCGCCAGACTCATTATTTCTTTATCATTAGCATCTCTCGCAAAGACTCTACTGAGCACGTTGTCATGGAAATCTTCAATTGTGCGATAGGAGTGGACGATAGAGTTGCAATTCAAATTTTTAGCTTTTGCCCCGACTTCTATCACAAATGTTTCCTTTCCTTTCGCTGACACTGTTCTATGCATCTCTGGTGGTGGTGGTAATGTTTGGCCCGTTTCTTTTCCCTTCATAAAGTGATTTAGCTTCCCCTGATCAATCATCCTGAGAATAATTCTCTTTATGTTTCTACAATCGTTTGTTTGATGCCCATGGAAGCGATGGTAAGAACAAAACTCATGACTTCTATCGCCTGGCGGTGGTTCCATTCCCACGTTCCAAGGTCTTTGGTACATTTTCCATCACAAGTATAGCTTCCCAGATCTTTTCCACACTAGCATTTAGTGGAGGCATCTTAATCTCTTCCCATACTATTCTGCGACTTCTCTGCCCTCCACGGTTATTTTGCCTTCGTCCACCGTATGTTTCTTGCACATGATCTAGCCTCTGAATCTTATTATTGTTGTTACGGTTGTAATAGTTCCTTTCGTTCAAATTCCTCTTGATCGTGGCTTCCCATGGCTACTATCTTCTCTGTCCCTCATCGCCTTTCCTTGCTTTGTCCTTGCGAAGTGCTCGCCACTGTATTTATGAATTGAGGCAACAAGCTTGCGTTCGCAGCATTAGAGCTTGTGTTCGCAACTGGATAAGAATTCATTTCATTCTGTCTTTCTTCTAAGGCAATATATTCTTCATGTAATTCTCGCTTGATTCTGCCATCGTGATTGTATTTTTGATTCTAAAAATTTGAATGTATAACAAGTTGGTCGCGAAGAGAGCATTCACAAATCGAGTATGAGATATCTTTCCTCAACCCGTCCCCGCCATTTCGCTGCACATGGTCCTCCATCTTATTGTCAATCGCCTTAAGCTCTCGCCAACCCTTTGTTTCAACCCGAATACATCTTCAATACACAGGTCGCGTAGAGTTGTTACTTATGTATGCTCCCGGGAATGTGGCTTGTAAATGGTTAAATGATGTGATTGTGTTCCTTGGCAGACCTTCAAACCATTTTAGTGCTTCTCCTATTAAGCTTGATGCGAAATATTTACATAGTATTGCATCATGATTCTCCCATTGTAACATACATCTCATATAAGCCTTAATATGTTGTACCGCACAAGTTGTTCCATCAAAGATGTTGGTTAATGCAGGTAGGTTGCACTTAGGAGGTATTCCTCCCATCTGTACTTCTAGCGTGAAGGGATTCTTCGCAGCTTCTGCGATGGCTTCGTCCAATTGTTTCCTTCCTCCCTCTCTTCTATTATTCAGCAATCCTCTCATTTCAGCCAGTTCTCTTAAGATTTGTTCATTTGCCTCGAGAATTTGATTCTCTTGGTCTTTTAGCTCTGCCTCTCTCCTTCTTCTCTCATGCCTATTTTGACCTTCCTGCTCGTTATTTTCTCCTCTTCTTTCCCTGCGACGCTCTTCTTCATTTCTTTCGTCAATTCGCACGCCATTATATCGGTTGTTCTCTCTTCTTGGGCAGTCTCTCGGCTCTCATCTCGCACCCTCTCATATTCTTCATTAATATTTCTATTGGTACGATTTTGTTCCCTCCTTCTTTCGCGGTTGTCATGGTTATTCTGCCGGATCGCCTCTTCCATCTCTTGATTTTCCATTTCTGCTCTCATCCTTTCTCTCTCGCGAGCTAGCCGCGCTTGTTCAATGTAATGTCTCTCAATGTCATCCTCAATCTCTCGGTTTCTTCTCAATTCCTCTCTCCCGTGCAAGATTATTCTCCCTTCAGCAGCGGGGTCATTCGACCCTTGGAGTTGCATGTTTCCTTGATTTTCCCTATTCCGCTCATTTTGAAGATTTTCGGGCTGAGGAACATAACGATCTTCTATTTCCCCTCTTCTCTCGCCATGCTCTGTACTCGGATTTTGTGTTTCTTCCTCGGTACTTTCTGTTGGTAAAACTCTCCTCCTTTCTTCCCTATTCGATCTTGAACTTGATCTCACGCTACTTCTAGATCTCCTATTTTGCAACCTCATATTTTCCATCCTCAATTCATGATTCTGTCTTGTCAGGTTTGCTCGCTCTTCTGCCTCTAGTCGTCTCTCTTCGTGTATTGTTTGTCTCAATCTTTCTAATGCTTTGCGATTTCTTCGTTTCTGGATTCATTTCTCCATTCGTTCCTTGCTCTCCTTGTCCATTGTTCACCACCGCCGCTTTGCTCCTCTTCCCTCTCGTCTTGAGAATCGGACCTCCAAGTATGTACACTTACTCTATCATAATCCACGGCCGCGTTTGCTCTTTTGGGGATCGGTGGCTGGTTTTGATCTTCTCCATCATTTCTCATATTCATCCTTGACGATTCTCCTGTTTCATTCCTCCTTTCTCCACAAAGTCTCCCACTTCTTCTTACAATCGTTGGTTGCCCTTGTACATTTCTTCTCCTAGCCATTTTTCTCTGTTAATCCAAATTCTTTCCGATCTCTACGTCAATCTCTGCTCGATCCCTGTTTCTAGCGCATATGTAGTAGCGGGATTTCCCACACTACACCCCTTACTCGATTTTGCTTAATTAATCCATTGAAAGATGTAAGATTAAGAATATTTATTGATTGAATCCATGAACTGTTTACACAAGGAAATAGAATTACACTTAGAAATTAAAACACTCTTAAACTTTCTCTCTCCTAATGACTCGCTCTACCACTCCAAAGAGATCTCTCTCTTTAACGAGACCCCGTTTAGCCCTTTATATAGGGTAATACATAGTGGAGGACAAATAAGCTACCCTTTATTTTCGGGAATGTCTCGCGAAGTGTCGCAGATGCACAAACATTTGCTCTCGCGACACTTCTTAACTCTCGCCAGGTCTCACGTCTTCTTTATATTTTGCCTGTCGTTATTCATTGCGTCGTTTATTTTAGCTCCTGCGACTCCTTCGCGATGCTGTCATTTATTAATCCCGCGAACCTTGCTTGTTGCGATATTACGATCCTACAGCCTACACCTACACTATCGACCAAAACCCCATTTCTCACTTTCATTCTCTTTCTTCTCACCCGACCTAATCAGAGAAAACCCATCTCCTTCACCTTCCTCCCTCTCCCTGACAAAACCAGAGCCATCACCACCATCCCCATCTCCTTACCACTGACACCTTCACCAACAACTCCACAAACCTTTGCTCATACCCTATCTTAACTTATCTCCATCATAGCTTCTCCGTACCTTAGAAGCTAGGTTAGAGATAAGTTAGAGCTAGGGTTTCACCAACAACCCAGGTGTTTGTACCATAAGTAAAAATACCACTTAATGGGCCAAATTGGTACTTAATTCATCTTTTGGTCCTCATCCAAGCCCACTAACCAGTCAACCAAGGCAGCCCACCAGTCAGCACAGACCGGTAAATGGTCAAAGTCGGTCAACTATCAAGGTCAACTTCCGGTCAAGGTCAATGGTCAAAGTTGGTCAACTATCAAAGTCAACGTCTGGTCAAGATCAATGGTCAAAGTCTGTAGTTGCGGGATTTCCCACACTACACCCCTTACTTAATTTTGCTTAATTAGTCCATTGAAGGATGTAAGATCAAGAATGTTTATTGATTGAATCTATGAATAGTTTACACAAGGAAATAGAATTACACTTAGAAATTAATACACTCTTAAACTTTCTCTCTCCTAATGACTTGCCCAACAATTCCCAAAAGATCTCTCCCTCCAACAGATCTATTTAGCCCTTTATATAGGGTAATACATAGTGGATGACAGCTAAGCTCCCCTTTATTTTCGGGAATATCCCGCGAAGTGTCGCAGATGCACAAACATTCGTTCTCGCGACACTCCTTAACCCTCGCGAAGTTTTACGTCTCCTTTATGTTTTGCTTGTCGTTATTCATTGCGTCGTTTATTTTAGCTCTCTGCACACCGCCTCGCGACATCGTTGTTTTATTAACCCCGCGAGCCACAGTATGTTGCGATATTATGATCCTACATCTTGCCTCTTTTCCTTAAATATTGCTTGAAGAGCGATCTTTTAAGGAAAAATCATTGTTGTAATAATCTTTGGTCTTCGCCGATGAAGGAACAAGCGAGAAGAATATTGTTCTTGAAAAGTACGTACTTGCCTCTATTCTTTTGTGAAGTTCAAGCCTTTTCAATTTTGTATTTTTACACGGATTTTGATTATTAATGTCTTTTCTTGACACGTCTCTTTCAAACCGTTTATTCTTGACCGTTCATGTCTCTTCTCGCATTAAATGACCTCGTTTTTCTCGAGGATCTTGTTCCCTATATATAGTTTTCTTTTCCTCACCTTTTCATTCTTTAGTTTCTCTCTGCAACTTCTTTGATTTTCTCCTTCCGCAATTTGCGCTTCTGCTACTGCAAATCTTTTCTTCATCTTTTCTAACGCTGATCCTAATCTCCAACCTCCCATCCATTCCCATACTGATAATGGCTTTCATTAGTCGTGCATATAAAGCTTCTTTCGAGGAAGTTCAACAGAAGTTGCTCGAGAAAGGTTTCACTCTATCAACCATTCCCGATCAAGAATCTTCATCCATTCTTTCTGCAAAGTTATTTTCTGATCATCAGTGTGATGATCAAAGGATTATAGTCTCGCTAGGTCAACTTCTCGCGGGACTTCCCATTCCCTTATATAATCCTGAGATGCCTTTATTTTATGAAATTTTAGCCCATGAAAAATTCTCTCGGGCTGTTTATCAATTAAGTGGCGATTGCATTCGCCTGATGCTTGAGTTCGCGAACCGCGGTGCTGGCAAAGGATCTTTATACCCTGATTCTGTCAGAAATCCCAAATTCGCAGATTTGGAAATAGTTGCCGAGAAGTACACTGTGGAAAACTTTTTTGAAAATTACACAGTGATAACTATGGTGAATGTGAAATCTCATTTGGGGCATTCGCTCAAGAAAAGGATAATGTCCCCGAAGACAAATTACTCATGCAAGACATCGATTGGCACCTGGCAATAATACTTCTCCTCGTTATTCCAAAGATGAGAAGTGGTGGGTTGTACCCTTGATCTTAAACGGCCCTTACATCGCGGGCTCGCATATTCTTCCCCCTGCGAATCTCGCAGATATCATCCTTGGGAATTCAAGTGGCCTGAGAAGAAGAAAGAGGTATGTTTCTTGCTTCAAATTTTTGCTTTCGCTACTTTCTTTCTATAATTGCTGAGTTTGTGAAATCTTTCAGATAGCCAGGTTGAGAAGAAGCTACAAAAAGGATCCATCGGAGGATACTCTGACATTGCTTCGATCGCTTACGAGTGAAGTAAGAAAACACTTCCTTTCATTTTATTTAAAACAATATTGTTGCCTCTGTTTCTTATTTTTACGCGTATGCGAAGGTTGGAGTTGAAGAAACTATTGTTGCGAAGGTTAAAAGTAAGGGTAAAACAGTCGCTCGCAAAGATAAATCTTCCACTCCATTATCTAAGAAACGAAAGGCTCGACTTCTTCTCGCCTTAGTTCAAGTTCCGAATCTTCGATGAGGATGGCCGCGAATCGAATCCTTCCTCGCTACGGGGATTCCACGACTGGTTCCCTATGGGTCAATTGTCCGACATCTTCTCGATTCTTTCCAGGGAATGGGAGACGCTCCCCTAGCTTCCCTTTGCGGGGCTCTCGCAAACGTGTGCAATGCTGCTTTACTGGAGGGCAATAATTCTTTCAATGGAGTCTCTAGAATTGTGTCTCCTGACTTTTTAAATGCACTTGGGTCCTTGGTATGTATATAATCATATTTCCCTATTAACTTTATATTGTTTAAATGTATATGTATTAATGGATTTTCTATCTTCTTTCATAGGTTGGAAGGTCTTCTTTGTAGTTGCCTCGGATCTTGAGAGAAGACGCAACAATCTTGAAAGGAAGAATTCTCGATTAAACAAGAGGATTCGAGAACTAGAAATTGGCTGGTCGTCTCGCGATAAAGACGAGAGAATTCAAAAGCCGAATACCGAACTTGACTCCCAAAAGGATAGGGTGTCCACTCTTCAAAACGCTAATCAAAGCAACTTTATGGTATAAAATTTTTCCTCCTTTTCTTGTTTTTGTTTCATCGATCGCATATTGCCCCCTAACTTATTACTTTCGCAGATGTATATAATCTCTCCGATGAGGCTATTCTTCTCCATACATTTCGAACCTATGGATAATAACCTTCTTCTCGCTCACCTCAACAACTCTTTAAGTAGTTCATCGAACAAAATTAACTCCCTTCCATTAAATGAACTCAGGCCAAATATCGCCTTTTAGAAATTGAACATAGATCCTGGTTTAAGTACAGCCAACCAATTTAAACAAATGTTTCTTGAATCTCATAAAGAAACCAAAATTTTGAGGAAGAAAATTAGTGACCATATAGATGACAAAGATCGCATTGCTAATAATGGTGCACGAGGCATTAGCAACATTTCAAAAATCTCTTCTTGAACTACAAATCGAGCGAGATGAATTGCTTCGCCGAGAATTCCTTACTTAGTGAGCGAGAAGATCAAATTCGTTCACTCCTTGTTATAAATAATGATGATGAATTCGCTGGCTGCGAAAGTTTTAGATAATGCCGAAATAACCTAGGTGTTGATGTTAGTCTTCATGCCGAGCATACTTCCTTGGTTAAAGATATGATATCCGATGGAGAAGGTTGCTTATCATACCTTCATCAAGTTTCTTATTCTGTTATACCATTTATAAATCATTAATTTGTTGTTACTTCTTTGTAGAATCTGAGAAAAGATTTCAGGCTAGGATTGCAGAGCTTGAATCTGAAAAACAACAGCTCGCGCAGAATCTCTCTCTCCGCAATAATAAGTATTCCAAGTTGAAGAAACAATTTGAAACGACAGTGGCGAATTTTAATAATGATGCAGTTCGCTTTCGCAATGGAGCCATGGAGTATGTTTGTAAAGACCACAAAATCCCTCTTCATTCATATCCCTGGCTCCTCGAAAAGGTCCCTGAGAATCTGCTGGTAGGCCCGGAAGATGGGTAAATTATGAGGCCTACGTTTAAACCGCAAGTGCACGGTGTATGGTTTGCAGCACAGGGCAGGTGCGAGTCGATCCACATAGACTTGTGGTGCTCTAGTGATCTAAGGCTATGCTCTACTGAGTTTTAAGTGATAATAAGTGACGACAACTAGGTTTTTGTGCCGAAAAGGCCGAGTTTGAAATGAAACTCAGCTAAGGTTGTATCAAAATATGGAAAGTGACCGGGTGGTGAATCCACCACCCGATATTAAGCTAAGGCAATTCCTAGTCTAATTATGGTCTTGGCTCTTTCCAAGGAAGAGCACCATAATGCTTGTTTTGCTAATCTCACACTCCCCCTAGTATGGAGTGTCTTCTTACAATACACTCCATCACAGGTCATATACTCAACCAAAGAATTCAATTAAACCATGAAGCTTCAAGAACAATACAAAACAGGAGCTATCTTAGCATATGAGCAGGGGTTTCAACACACCTGGAAATTGAAATTAAAACATAACAAGACACAAATTAAAACTAATTGACAGCTCTGGCTAATCCAGGCGTGTCTGAAAACAAGTTCTTCACTCTCTATTTATACAAGCACTGACCCAAAATTCCCAAACCCTAAAATCAATTAAAAATAGAAATCAAATGAAAATTAACCTCACCCACGCCTCTGACTTGCCTCTCCTCTTGTCTAATCGGCTCTGCAACTCCATGCGGGGTTGTTGTGGAGAAACCCTAGTTTTAGTTATCTTTATTTTAGTTTCTATTAACCCTAGAGACTAAATTAAAGATAGCTAAAACTAGGGTTTCTCCACAACAACCCCGCATGGAGTTGCAGAGCCGATTAGACAAGCCAAAAACTTGGTAGGCCCGAAAAGATGTTTAAATTACGGCCTACGGGTTATACCGCAAGTGCACGGCGTCTATTGGAGACGCGGCAAGTACGGGTCGATCCCACAAGGACTAGGGTGTGCTCTAGGGTGATTCAATGGCTTCTTAGACTGAGTTTCAAGAATGGCAGTGTGACAACAGAGTTTTGTGCCGAAACGGCTGAGGTTGTTGTGATTCTAGTTTAAGGAAACAAATAAAATGTGACAATGGGAAGCACCAAGGTGGTGAATCCACCACTAGATTCTATGCTAAGGTCAGTTAACTCATGCTGTATTCTTACACCTACCTAAGGAAGATTCTACGGCATGATGCATCGGCTAATCTTCCTAATTCATCCCTAGTATAGAGTGTCTGTTTAGAGTACACTCTATCACAGATTCCTTGGCTAATTAGCTAAGCAACATTCCTGTTCTATTAAGCATATGTCTTCTTCCTGGAAAGTTCTAATGTAGCATTGATTAATCTTTTAACTCTAATCCCCCTAGTATTGGCAGTTTGTCTTTACAAAGACAACCCAATCACAGGAGAATTAGGGTCATTAGCTAATCATACTTCTATTTTTATGAAGCACAGTAAGATTAACAACATCAATACAATTCACTCATCATGTTATCTAGGGTTTCAACACACCCTGAAAAATTAAACTAAAGCATTACAAGAAATTAAACACAAATTAAAACTAATTGACAGCTCTGGCTAATCCAGGCGTGTCTGAAAACAAGTTCTTCACTCTCTATTTATACAAGCACTGACCCAAAATTCCCAAACCCTAAAATCAATTAAAAATAGAAATCAAATGAAAATTAACCTCACCCACGCCCTCGACTTGCCTCTCCTCTTGTCTAATCGGCTCTCGCAACTCCATGCGGGGTTGTTGTGGAGAAACCCTAGTTTTAGCTATCTTTAATTTAGTCTCTAGGGTTAATAGAAACTAAAATAAAGATAACTAGACCTAGAGAGGGTAGCGGGCCGGTACGCAGTAAGGTTGGTGGTGATGGGAAGCATGGTAGAGGGAAGGTGCTGGTCGGGTGAAGGGATGGAGGAGCAGAGCTCTGCTCTGGGTTTTGCAGAGGGGGTTGTTTGAGAAGAAAGAGAAAGTGAGAGGAGGAATGGGTCGATCGAATAGGGGTATAGGTGTATGGGTCGCTTCGGTGTTGCACGGGTGCAGCGAGAGTCGATGGGAATGGCCTAGCGAGCGCCGGATGGAGCCGAGATCCGAACGGTCGAGGTTGGTAGCCGGTTTTGGAGTGATCTCGTGTTGCACGGAGCATCAAGAAATGATGTATAGTGAGGGCAGCGACCGTTGGATGTAGCCGAGGCGAGATCTCGACGGCTTGGAGTGTACGGGCTCGGATCCGGTCGCGGGTCGGAGTCTAGCTCAAGCCCATGTCTTGAGATGAGTTGCTACTTGTTGGGTTGCAACTGCTTGCGCGCGGCTTTGGCTATCTGCTCCATAGATGCTCGACTCCAATTCTTCGCTCTTTTGGCTCCTCGATTCTCCTGACTTTATTTAGTACCTAAAAATACAAAATTAATTAAAACAAATATTTATTCTTGAAAACAAAGAAAACACGAGAATCTGGGATAATATCTCATTTCTATGCGCAAAAGATGAGTAAAATGCCAATAAATAGATGTATAAATATGCAATATTTGGCACTCATCAAATACCCCAAACCTGAATTTTACTTGTCCTCAAGTGAAATGAAAATAAGAAATCCTAACTATACCCCCCGTCGCAGTCTCTCGAATGCATTTAGCGTATGCACTAAGCCTTTAAACCCCTAGGTGTCCCTAGTGGACGAGTTGTAGTCTCGTGAGGGTTTACAAGAGGTGTACCCACAAACCTTCTCCAATTTCGTAGTGTAAAAGAGTCTCAAGCCTCCAAGAAGCTATGAGGACATAGAGTTTCTGCATGCTAGTAACAGAAGTTAGAACTATCGAAGAACGCATTCTCATCCTTAAGTGCTGAGCGAGAAGTAACCATACCATATGAAAGAATTCGGATTCGATTGTGATCATAAGTCTCAACTTCTGCCTCACCATTAGGGTTTTATGATAATTGCACTCAAAAAGATCGCTTTTTTAGTCTCTCATGTGTGCAGGCAGGAGTAAAGAGAGAAATCCTGCACACGTTGTAGGTAAGAAGGATAACCTTCCGAAATAAAATCTGGAGACTCCACAAAAGTGTGGACAAAAGAATCTTTTTCTAATGATCTCTAAGAAGGGAAAATCAACCATTAGTAAGGGGTGGGAGTACTCACTCACTTCTCACCCGATCGGCAATTAATATCACTCTCTCATAAGAAACCATAGAAACGTCTTCAATCTTCTTGGGTTTCGGCCTTCAACTATTGATGACGAACTTCCGAGCTTCACAAAAACTTAATAATAATTTTTTTTTTTTTTTTTTTTTTTTTTTTTTTTTTAGGTTACAATAAAACGATAAACTAAATTTTTCACAAACTTCATTAATTCTCATCTCATCTTATTTTCTTTTCTTTGTTGCACATAAACCTTGGACTATATCAATTTTTCTTTCAATATTCGATTCTCGCTCCGGTTCTTTATGATGTGTTTCTATGGGTCTTGCTGATTGAGAGAGAGAGAGAGATGCTAACGCAAATCGATATTTAGAAGGAGTTTTCATCTTTAGACGTCACCCTCATGATTGACGGAATTAGCACTCAAGAGATCAAAAGTAGTGCGAAAGTGGTGCGAAGTTGGGTAGCTCACCATTCCTACCCTAATTGACGTACGGTGACACACACTCTAAAAGCTTTTCTAGAAAGTCACAAAGAGTGAAGGTCGGTACCTCGCTTGATGTAAAATGGGTAGTCTCCACTATGGGTGATCACAATTCTACTACCGAATATCTAAACAAAGACCTAATTCGCCCTCCGGTATGGTTAAATCCAACTTTAACGCTCTAATCAACTAAGGAACCCGATTGCGTTCTCCGGTACTTCCAAGTTCTCGTTATTTCGGTCGAATCTCTATGTAAACATAGCTAAAAGCATGCTAGTGACTCTAAAATCTCTAAAAGTTGGAGGTTTTTATTTGCAAAAAGTTTTTGAATTTTTTGATTTTTTTTTTTTTTTTTTTTTTTTTTTTTTTTTAAATAAAAGGTGAAATAAAAGACTAAAAACTCTAAATGCAAATCACACCCCCAAACCTAAATCAAACATTGTCCTCAATGTGTCAACAGAGATAGGAAAAATTAAACAAATCACATACCATGAGAACTATGCCGAAAAGATAAAAGGGAAGAGATTACCGGTATGTCGGCGGGAGCAAGGTTGAGCTTCATTCGTCAAGGCTAGAATCCAATATTCTCAACGGAGATCATATCGGATTAGCATAATATATGTGCAAGAAGACTCAACCGAATAAAGAAAAGAAAATTTAACAAGTCCTACTTGGATTATATACAAAAATTCACCATAAACTAACAATCTAAAGAGTTGAGGATCAACCCAATAGAAAATATATACAAACATCAACAACCTTACACATATATAACAAGAGAGTGCAAGTAAGACCGCAGATGTGAAGGAGTTTCCCCAAACCTAAATTTGTGAACGGGTGTGTTTGTGAGAGCAAAATCTTGCAATTTTAAAGGTACATCATGCAAAAGATCTAACTCAAAATGAGTTTTGCTAATTACAAAAGGACATACATATTCCAACCGTGGCTCCTTAAGAGTGTTATACTTTGATGCAAAATAGTCCAAGAGGACTTGGGAAGCACAAAGTTCTAGGCCTAAGTTAGGCATTTTCAGAAAAGTTGGTTTTGCAATTTTTTGACAAACTACACCTAGGTTTGGTGGAAGAGTTTCAATTTGTGACTCAGGAGAGAGGTTAGGTGCATCTAAGTTGTTTTCATTTATAAAATCATTTGCACCGTCACACTCTTTCCTAAGGTCAGGAGTGGGTAAATCATGGTCTTTTTCACAGGACAATGGCACAGGTTCCACATCAATATCACATGCATGAATATCAAAAGAAGCATCATTCATAGGGTTCACAGGAGAGACACTTAATGTCACTGAACCTAAAAATTCTATTACATTTTCAAAATACACATGCTCTTCATATTCATCATCATCATCATCATCATAGCAAAAATCCATCTCTCCATTCAAAATTGTAGTATTTTTAGTGTACTCATCTACCTCTAGATTAGGTTCATATTCAATGTTAGTTGCATGAGTAAGACTAGAAACACTATTTTCAATCCTATCATTTTGTAACTCAATCAGGTTCCTTTGAAGAATCATCTTGAGTTGTTCCATTGAAGGAGAGTCTTCACTAGTGGGTATGCATTCCTCATATGGATATTCATTGTATGGTTGTGCATGAGGTTCACTAGAGAAGGGAAATTCAGACATGTTGCTATATGGATGGTCATGCATTGCATTCATTTCAAGCCTAGCATTTAGCTCCATGAGTGTATCCATTGTTGATTGCAAACTGGGAGTTGGGGGAGTATAAAATTGTTCATCTCCCCACTGTGGTGAATGATGCATGTGTGCAGGTTGATTATGGTCCCAATAGTCACTTCTAGATACTTCGTATATTGGATTATCATGGTTTTCCCTAGACTGTCTAAAATCATGCAAGATATAACAAGTATTCAAACCAGTGGTCTAAGCCACCACTTAAGGTGCAAGCATGCATTTCATAATGATCTAAAAGTGATGACTGGGTATGAGAAAATTGTTCATTTTCAACCTGTGGTGGATGATGTATGTGATCATAATGATTAGGGTATGTGAGATCAGGGCCTTGAGAAGGCCCATAAAATTCCCTAAAGTCACTATGGTATGTGGGGTGTTCATCCTGTGAAAGGTGCCCATAAGCAAGCTCCCTAAGGGATTTATTTGTTCCATCCCCGATGCAGACCAAAATCCACGACATGGTCTAGCTCTCAAATTGAACTCAAAGCCCAATTGTAATGGACTTAATTTGGTTCATTGGGTTTTTGGTTTGATGGGTTTCATTTTTGTTTTTGTAAACTTTGGTTTATGTGGGAAAGTTCAGCCCAGTTGCTATTTGAAATTGTTAAGCCCAGAGGTGGATTGATTGTGAGCAGCCCAGATGGTCTGGCCCAGAAGTAGAGGTTCTAGCCTAGATGGTCTGGCCCAGCTTGTAATGCTAGCCCAGTAGTGTGTACAGCCCAACAGATGTGGGTTATGTGGGCTCAGTTGTTTTGCAGCTTAGGGTGAGCCCAATGGGTGGGCTTCAGTTTTGTTTGCAAACAGCCCAGCAGTGAAACTGCACAGCCCAGATGCACAGCTCAAAATTTGGGCTTCAATGAGTTAACAGCCCGAGTTCGGTTAACCCAAAGAAAGTGGGCTGAAAGTTTTGGTTTATGTGGGCTCGTTGAAGTGGTCAACCGCCCAGCAGTGAAGGCTAAGTGAGGTGGCCTGAAGGTTGGTTATGTGGGCTTTGTTTGGGTACAGAGCCCAGGTTTAGTGAATGCACAGGCCACACAAAAATGCTCAGGCCACACAAGGCAAAGCAACACAGAAGACAAATGCACTGATGCACAAGAATATGCTCAGGTGCACAGTTGGCTAGGTCTGATGGTTCAGCAAGTCAGCAACAACCAATGCTAGCACTGGCCAGCAAGTTCAGTGGGGACAATTGAGCTCAAACTCAGAGAGCATGCACAAGTTATCTTGGCTCAGGGCTAGGTTATGTGGGTTGTTGCTCAAGCTCACAGCCTTCGGGGCGATGCTTGGCGGGGTCTTACACAGTGCACACGTGTCACAAGATACAATAAAGATTGGCAGCTCACACGGCTCAAGCACAAGGTTATGTGCTAAGATTAATCAAAGCTAAGTTGCAACAAAGCCCCACGGCCCGTGGTCGGGGTTGGTTTAAGCTACAGCTAACTTGGGTTTCCAAGTTGTGACCCAACACTTGCAGCTTCAGGGACTTGCAAGGGAGCAACACTCACAGGTCAGGTTACAAACACACAGCTTCGTAACCACAACTCATGTGGGTGCACATACAATGCAACAGTTCAACAGTCTCTAATGGTACAGGCTCACTCGGGCGGATGCAGTTGGGTTAACAGGGTCTTGCTTAGGTGAGATGGCAGCTCAGGTTTGCACAGAGTAGTGCAGGGCTATACAGGGCAGAGCAATACACTCAGGTAAGCTCAGGGTCTGCTCAAACTTGTAGCTTCAATGGCTCATGCTCAGGGTATGCGCAGGGTTTACAAAGCACAGGGGTGCAGCCCTAATGGCTATACAAACATATCATCCGGTTCTAACACACTCGCTAACACAATAGAGAATGCACAAGACACTACTGAGTCATTACAAAGACAACTATGATCTCTACAAAGTCATTAACATGTTTGGCTTATCTCAAATTTTACAAAGACAAGCACACAGTATACCAAATCCCAAAGCAGTGTTCATTCACAGATTTAAAGTGTATTTCCAGTTATGCACGATAAGGTTGATGAGCATACCTGGAAGTTTAGTGGCATACAGGGGACTAACCTCTAGTCCTGCGCCTTCCCCGGTTTGGGTAAGCCGCCAAAGAGGTACAACAACACGAAGCTCACAAGTACCTTACAAGTCGCAGGATTTTTCTTTGGCTTCCTAGGCAGGTTCAGCTGCTCCCACGGTGAGTACAGGAGTACCTGCTGGCTCAAGAGAGATGATCAGTTCTCAGTTGTGCATAGTTAAAGCAAAACCCTCAAATCACAGGCACTGGAAAATCAATGATTCTCAAAAATGAAGATCAGGCAAGAATGTCACCAAAGTCAATTCTTGGAAAGACAACTATTGAATGCTAGGTAAAGATGCAGGAATGGAAAAACTGTGTTCAGCTGGGCAGCCAAAATGGCTGTGGCCAGAATCGTGCAGCCAAGATGGTTTGTCTTTGTCAGCCAAGATGGTCAGGCTGCGCAACCAGTGCCCAAAATGCGAGATGCGTCATGCGAGAAAATAAGCTAAGTTACACTAACAAAATAATCTAAGTTACACTAAGAAAATAAGCTAAGTTACACTGGTTTTAATGTAATACAAAAAGAAACTAAGCTAAGTTACACTAGTGAAGATTAAACAACAATGAAAGACTAGGAAAAACAGCAATGAAAAACTAAGAAAAACAATGAAGGAAAAGTTACAGCTAAGACAACAATGTAAAGCAAGTATGTACAGGATGATGTGCAACTCGGTGAAGCAAGCAAAAGATCACAGCACGCGCTGAAGTCCCCTTGAACGGCGCCAAAAACTTGGTAGGCCCGAAAAGATGTTTAAATTACGGCCTACGGGTTATACCGCAAGTGCACGGCGTCTATTGGAGACGCGGCAAGTACGGGTCGATCCCACAAGGACTAGGGTGTGCTCTAGGGTGATTCAATGGCTTCTTAGACTGAGTTTCAAGAATGGCAGTGTGACAACGAGTTTTGTGCCGAAACGGCCGAGGTTGTTGTGATTCTAGTTTAAGGAAACAAATAAAATGTGACAATGGGAAGCACCAAGGTGGTGAATCCACCACTAGATTCTATGCTAAGGCCGGTTAACTCATGCTCGTATTCTTACACCTACCTAAGGAAGATTCTACGGCATGATGCATCGGCTAATCTTCCTAATTCATCCCTAGTATAGAGTGTCTGTTTAGAGTACACTCTATCACAGATTCCTTGGCTAATTAGCTAAGCAACATTCCTGTTCTATTAAGCATATGTCTTCTTCCCTGGAAAGTTCTAATGTAGCATTGATTAATCTTTTAACTCTAATCCCCCCCTAGTATTGGCTGTCTTCTTACAGCACAGCCAATCACAGGAGAATTGGGGTCATTAGCTAATCATACTTCTATTTTTATGAAGCACAGTAAGATTAACAACATCAATACAATTCACTCATCATGTTATCTAGGGTTTCAACACACCCTGGAAAATTAAACTAAAGCATTACAAGAAATTAAACACAAATTAAAACTAATTGACAGCACTGGCTAATCCAGGCGTGTCCGAAAACAAGTTCTTCACTCTCTATTTATACAAGCACTGACCCAAAATACCCAAACCCTAAAATCAATTAAAAATAGAAATCAAATGAAAATTAACCTCACCCACGCCTCTGACTTGCCTCTCCTCTTGTCTAATCGGCTCTTCAACTCCATGCGGGGTTGTTGTGGAGAAACCCTAGTTTTAGCTATCTTTAATTTAGTCTCTAGGGTTAATAGAAACTAAAATAAAGATAACTAGACCTAGAGAGGGTAGCGGCTGGTACAGGTAAGGTTGGTGGTGATGGGAAGCATGGTAGAGGGAAGGTGCTGGTCGGGTGAAGGGATGGAGGAGCAGAGCTCTGCTCTGGGTTTTGCAGAGGGGTTGTTTGAGAAGAAAGAGAAAGTGAGAGGAGGAATGGGTCGATCGAATAGGGGTATAGGTGTATGGGTCGCTTCGGTGTTGCACGGGTGCAGCGAGAGTCGATGGAAATGGCCTAGCGAGCGTCGGATGGAGCCAAGAGATCTGAACGGTCGAGGTTGGTAGCCGGTTTTTGGAGTGATCTCGTGTTGCACGGAGCATCAAGAAATGATGTATAGTGAGGGCAGCGACCGTTGGATGTAGCCAGGCGAGATCTCGACGGCTTGGAGTGTACGGGCTCGGATCCGGGTCGCGGGTCAGGTCTAGCTCAAGCCCATGTCTTGAGATGAGTTGCTACTTGTTGGGTTGCAACTGTTGCGCGCGGGCTTTGGCTATCTGCTCCATAGATGCTCGACTCCAATTCTTCGCTCTTTTGGCTCCTCGATTCTCCTAGACTTTATTTAGTACCTAAAAATACAAAATTAATTAAAACAAATATTTATTCTTGAAAACAAAGAAAACACAGAATGCAGGATAATATCTGATTTCTATGCGCAAAAGATGAGTAAAATGCCAATAAATAGATGTATAAATATGCAATATTTGGCACTCATCATCTGCCTGTCTCAGATGTTTCTGATAGTGAAGCTAGCGAAGGAGAAAATTCTGGCGATGAAAATAATAGAACCAAGAATCGGATGAAGGAGAAGAATCACCCAAGAGATAACTCTTTTTGTTTCTTTCGTTGTCTGTAATATCTGTACATTTCTGTTGTTCATAAATTCAATCTTCATTCCCCTTTTTCGGCAGCTCTTTTTTGTAATATAATTAGTTAGCATTATTGATGTATGCTTCTCGCATCTGAAGATGAATAACAATAATCCATCTTCTCCATTCCCATACTTGCCTCTGTTATTTATCTTCAGATGGAAGATTTTAGTTGTCTTCATGAATTGAGAATTCTATATCTTTTGTCGCGACAAGGTTGCACCGCCTTTACATTTTCATGTAATGGCTCATTAACCTTGCCTTATCTTTATAAATATATTTTATCTCTTCTCATTGCGACAAGGTCGCAAGCCGCCTTATATTTTCAAGCAAGGGCCCATTGACCCCGCCTTATCATTTTTGTGTGGTCTTCCGAGTTAGACCTCCCTAATTAGAGGTCTTCCCCTGCCACCTTTTATTGCGACAAAATCGCAGGACGTCTTTACACTTGCATGTAAAGACCCATTGATCTTGTCTTATCATTTTCCAAGTATTTTTGCCTCTGCAGGATGTTTTAGTTGCGACAATATGACAGGCCTAAATATCCTTGCGAACATAAAGCCCCATGACATTGCGTCGTGCGGCGAAATCGCAGACGTCCGTACACTTTCGTGTAAAGACCCATTGATCTCGCCTTACCCTCGCGTTAGTATTATTGCCTCTGCAGATCATTGCACAAATATGACGAGCCTAAATTCTCTTGCGAAAACATAGCCTTATGACATTTGCGTCTGTTTTGACACCCCCCCTAATGGAGAGCGTCGCCCTTATCATCTCCCCGGTTGCCCCTTCAAGGAGGCGAAACATCGGCCATACAAGACTAGCTCCTCCCATCCGGTCTTAACAACAACCAGTTGTTTTCGCAGCCTCTTATCCCTTATACCTATATGGTTTATGGTTACGAGACTGCACCCTAAGTGGAGTTTTCTTCGGGCGAGTGCAACGCATGCCAAGACTTGCCAAGAATGGCCAGTGTAGGTTCATCCATCCCGGGCACTCTGGCTCAACCGTGTACCTCGGCGCCTTGAGCATACACTGACTCCTAGGAAGAGACCCTCGGTCGCCCAACCAGGGTATAACCTACATATATAGTTGGGAATCCAAGGTATCTCTCCCTGGGATAGGCTTTCATGGGCCCCAAATTTTCATGACTCGGGCTTCGGGAGCGGTGTAACCTTCCCCGAGCCATGTTGAGAGATACCCCCTTATATGACGCACTTTAGGTCTTACATTTGCCTCTTACGAAAATGTTATTCGCGAACTAGGGTGTACGCCATAAAGGTTCGTCCCGTTCTTTTACTCATTTGTTAAATCATTCAATCATTCATGTTTCATTATTTTTGATATAGGTTTGCGAGATATTCGCAAAATTCCTTTCCATTTGTTGTGCTTTCATTTAGCTGAATTCTCATATATTCTTGATCGCGAGATGCTCGCACATCATTACTTCAATTATCGATCTTTCTATTGATTATTCACTTCTTATGCCTTTTGTTCTTCATACCCTTTGCTTCGTTATCATCCCGATATTCGCCTATCTCTAGGCATTCTCCTCGCGAGATATGTTCAAATCCTTACTTCTATAGCATCCACCATCAATTTTTCTTTTCTCTGCTCATCTCTCACATGTTGCTTCCAACATTTTCTTTTGGTATTTCTTTCTTCGCAGCTTTCTACATCGACCTCATGACATTGTTGCGACTCCTTCCAGTCTCCTTGTATGATACCAATACCATTTGGATGTGGAAATTTTATACATTGATGATATGTTGACGCGATTCCCAAGATTTCATGAAGCCATGGTCTCCCAATCAGCGCATTATATGGAGATTCCACGTCAACCACACAGAATAAAATATCAGTTGATAATCCTTGTAGAGGTATTCTCATATGAACCTCTCCCTTTGGTTTGTTTGCAGTGCCATTAAAGCCATATATCTTGTATGTCGAGGGATCAAATCCTCATCTTTTCCTCCCATCGTCTTGTAAGTATGGTAGAAGAGAATATTCACCGAACTTCCGGTGTCAATTAGAATTCGGTTAATTGCCCAGCAAGCTTCTGCCTCATCATCTTCTCCATCGACTGGTTTTGGGTTAATCTCTAGTTTCACAACCAACGGGCTATCGTGTGTTTCTCTTCCTTTTGGCACTTCATCTGCAGAGAAAGAAATAGTCTTCAATCGCCATTTTTCTAATCACAGCGTCGTTCTCGCCGTACTCATTATTTCTTTATTATTAGCATCTCTCGCAAAGACTCTACCGAGCACGTTGTCATGAAAATCTTCGATTGTGCGATAGGAGTGGACGATAGAGTTGCGGTTCAAATTTCTAGCTTTTGTTCCAATTTCTATAACAAACGTTTCCTTTCCTTTCGCCGACACTGCCTACGTGCATCTCTCGGTGGTGGTGGTAATGTTTGGCCTGTTTCTTCTCCCTTTAGAAAGTGATTTAGCTTCCCTTGATCAATCATCCTGAGAATAATTCTCTTTATGTTTCTACAATCGTTTGTCTGATGTCCATGGAAGCGATGGCAAGAACAAAACTCATGACTTCTATCTCCTGGCGGTGGTTCCATTCCCACATTCCAAGGTGCTGGTACATTTTCCATCACAAGTATAGCTTCCCAGATCTTTTCCACACTAGCATTCAGTGGGGGCATCCTAATCTCTTCCCACACTATTCTGCGACTTCTCTGCCCTCCACGGTTGTTTTGCCTTCGTCCACCATAAGTTTCTTGCACATGATCTAGCCTCTGAATCTTATTATTGCTGTTACGGTTGTAGTAGTTCCTTTCTCGCTCAAACTCTTCTTGATCGTGGCTTCCCATGGCTACTATCTTCTGCTGTCCCTCATCAGCTTTCCTTGCCTGCTGTCCTTGCGAAGTGCTCGCCACTGTATTTATGAATTGAGGCAGCAAGCTTGCGTTCGCGGCGTTAGAGCTTGTGTTCGCGACTGGATAAGAATTCATTTCATTCTGTCTTTCTTCTAAGGCAATATATTCTTCCTGTAATTCTCGCAGATTCGCCATCGTGATTGTATTTTTGATTCTAAAAATTTGAATGTATAACAAGTTAGTCGCGAAGAGAGCATTCACAAATGAGAGTATGAGATATCTTTCCTCAACCCGTCCTGCCATTTCGCTACACATGGTCCTCCATCTTATTGTCAACTGCCTTAAGCTCTCGCCAACCCTTTGTTTCAACCCGAATACATCTTCAATACCTGGTCGCGAAGAGTTGTTACTTATGTATGCTCCCAGGAATGTGGCTTGTAAATGGTTAAATGATGTGATTGTGTTCCTTGGTAGACCTTCAAACCACTTTAGTGCTTCTCCTATTAAGCTTGACGCGAAATATTTGCACAATATGGCATCATGATTCTCCCATTGTAACATACATCTCATATAAGCCTTAATATGTTGTATCGCATGTGGTTGTTCCATCAAAGATGTTGGTTAATGCAGGTAGATTGCACTTAGGAGGTATTCCTCCCATCTGTACTTCTAGCGTGAAGGGATTCTTCGCGGCTTCTGCGATTGCTTCGTCTAACTGTCTCCTTCCTCCTTCCCTTCTACTATTCAGTAATCCTCTCATTTCAGCCAGTTCTCTTAAGATTTGTTTATTTGCCTCGAATTTGATTCTACTTGGTCTTTTTAGCTCGCTTCTCTCCTTCTTCGCTCGTGCCTATTTTGACCTTCCCCGCTCGTTATTTTCTCATCTTCTTTCCTCGCGACGCTCTTCTTCGTTTCTTTCGTCAATTCGCACGCCATTATATCGGTTGTTCTCTCTTCTTGGTTGCCTCTCAGCTCTCATCATCTGCACCCTCTCATATTCTTCATTAATATTTCTATTGGTACGATTCTGTTCCCTCCTTCTCTCGCGGTTGTCATGGTTATTCTGTCGGATTGCTTCTTCCATCTCTTGATTTTCCATTTCTGCTCTCATTCTTTCTCTTTCGCGAGCTAGTCGCGCTTGTTCAATGTAGTGTCTCTCAATGTCATCTTCGATCTCTCGGTTTCTTCTCAATTCTTCTCTCCCATGCAAGATTATTCTCCCTTCAGCAGCTGGGTCATTCGGTTCTTGGAGTTGCATGTTTCCTTGATTTTCCTTATTCCGCTCATTTTGAAGATTTTCGGGCTGAGGAATATAACGATCTTCTATTTCCCCTCTTCTCTCGCCATGCTCTGTATTCGGATTTTGTGTTTCTTCCTCGGTACTTTCGTTGGGTAGAACTCTCCTTCTTTCTTCTCTATTCGATCTTGAACTTGATCTCACGCTACTTCTAGATCTCCTACTTTGCAATCTCATATTTTCCATCCTCAATTCATGATTTTGTCTTGTCAAGTTTGCTCGCTCCTCTGCTTCTAATCGTCTCTCTTCGTGTATTGTTTGTCTCAATCTTTCTAGCGCTGCCACTTCTTCGTTTCCTGGATTCATCTCTCCATTCATCCCTTGTTCGCCTCCTCCTTGTCCATTGTTCACCAGCTGCTGCTCCTCTTCCCTCTCGTCTTCAGAATCAGACCTCCAAGTATGTACACTCACTCTATCATAATCCACAGCCGCGTTTGCTCCTCGGGAGATTGGTGGGTCGGTTTTGGTCTTCTCCATCATTTCTCATATTCATCCTTGACGATTCTCTGTTTCATTCCTCCTTTCTCCAAAGCAAGTCTTCCACTTCTTCTTACAATCGTTGGTTGTTCTTGCACATTTCTTCTTCTAGCCATCTTTCTTTTTCAATGAATTCTTGAGTATCTTTTCCAAATCTCTTCTCTGTTAATCCAAATTCTTTCCAATTTCTACGTCAATCACTGCTCTCCCTGTTTCTAGCGCATATGTAGTTGCGGGATTTCCCACACTACACCCCTTACTTAATTTTGCTTAATTAGTCCATTGAAGGATGTAAGATCAAGAATGTTTATTGATTGAATCTATGAATAGTTTACACAAGGAAATAGAATTACACTTAGAAATTAATACACTCTTAAACTTTCTCTCTCCTAATGACTTGCCCAACAATTCCCAAAAGATCTCTCCCTCCAACAGATCTATTTAGCCCTATATATAGGGTAATACATAGTGGATGACAAATTAAGCTCCCTTTATTTTCGGGAATATCCCGCGAAGTGTCGCAGATGCACAAACATTCGTTCTCGCGACACTCCTTAACCCTCGCGAAGTTTTACGTCTCCTTTATGTTTTGCTTGTCGTTATTCATTGCGTCGTTTATTTTAGCTCTCTGCGACTGCCTCGCGACATCGTTGTTTTATTAACCCCGCGAGCCCTGTATGTTGCGATATTATGATCCTACAAAGTCAACGGTCGGTCAGCAGTCAAAGTCAAACACACCCCTAGCCAATTTTCAGTCTTGTAGCCAGCAATGCTGCAAACCAATTCCTAGCCAAAAATTATTCCGCACATCACAACTGGTCTCCAACCATGCCCCAAATGGCCTCCATCCACGCTGCCACCCATCATGTCTGTCAACCATCAAGCCAGTCCTTGCCCATGCAGTCAGCTGTTCAGCCAGCAAGTGTCCACCAATACTGCCAGCCATCATTCATGCAGAATTGAATTCCAACAGTTTCATCCATTGAATTCCATGCAGTACTAAAGGCAGCAGTTTCAGCCATGCGCTACTAATTGCAACAGTTTCAGCCATGCGCTACTAATTGCAGCAGTTTCAGCCATGCAATACTAAAGGCAGCAGTTTCGGCCATGCAGTACTAAAGGCAGCAGCAATTTCATACATGCAGAATTAACTCCAGCTGTTTCATATAGAATTGATAATGGTGGCTTGAATGAGCAGTTAATGTAATTTATGTTATATTTAGATATGAAACTGTATAAATAGGGGGAGGAGAAATCAGGAAAAGAGGTAGCCAAGAGGAAGAGGAGAGGAGAGAAAAACATATTTTGTAATAGAAAAATCAATAAAACATTTCTCCCCAAGGGGATTCATCCGTGGACGTAGGCAAGCCATGCCGAACCACGTAAAACCTGTGTTCATCTTTGTCTCTTTATTTGCTTTCCAATCCGTCTCCAAACCCCAATACTCACCAAAACTATCCATTCATCGTGTTTCGTGCCCAAAAGTAATTTTGGGCCCAAACATTGGCGTCGACTAAGGGGATTACGAGAAAAGAAATCGTGTTTTCCCATTGAGGAAAGTTGTAAAAAATGCTTCAAAATCGTGTCCTTGAAAAAGCAAACGAGCGTCCGAAAGTCATCTGCTGCCCGATCCAGTTAACATAGCTTCTTTGCCGTCGATTTGATCATAACAGATCGCAGATCCAGTGATCGTAGCTGCTCTTGATCGTATAATCGCACATACTACGATCGATTGATCGCAATCGTTTGCAATCAAGATTCGCCGTTTGATTTCTTTGAAGCTATTACCTGCGGATACCGCTGAAAATCACATCACTATAAAATCGATGATAATGTTCTTTGGGACGCTCTTTCGGTGGGCAAAAAGATGTAGTGAAATACCATCAAAACTGTTGTCAGGATGTTCGATCCGCAGCATGTTCAAGATGTAATAACGCATTATCCACCTGTTCGAGTTTGCTGTATGACAAAATCAATACTGTTATGATCGCAAAGTGGTCAAGTTGTCCACATCTCAAGGTGCTCGAATACCCGAGGAAAACCTCCCGGAAAAGCATCTCGAAAATTCCGAAAAGGACCACAAAAGTGCGGCAAAATCATGGTGAAAATTCCATGAGAAACGATAACGATTCAACAAACTCATTCTTGAAATTGTGAAGAGAAAAGACAACGGCCCGGAAAACTGTTGCAAAAGGTCAAAGAGAAAAGATAACACCACCAACAAAAGTTGCGAAATTTCAAGACAAAAGGCAACAGTTCGTGAAAAGCGTGGCGAAACGTTTCAAAAAAAAAAAAAAAAAAAAAAAAATGTTGTAAAGCCGGCGGCCATCACGAGCGGCGGCGAAAGGCCTCAGATCTGTTCACCCTCTTCAGGGGTTTCGTTCACCCACTTTACTTTCACTCACCCACGTCATAGGTGTCCATCACCCACTTCCATCAATCAGAAAAGGTTCGATGCTTCGTGTTACATCAAATTTCGATGTTCGGCGTATGTGAACCGTTGATGCTCAATGGTATATCAAACTTCGATGCTCCTCGATACATCAAAATTCCATTCTCAGCTACAATTCGATGCAATGATGGTACATCAACATTCGATGCGCTAAACACACAGACCGTTGATGCTCCCTGGTACATCCATTTTCGATGTTCTATAAAACATCAAAATCAAATTCAAAAAAAAAAAAAAAAGGCCGGCGGCCTCAACGAGCGGCGGCGGAGAACGGCAGCTAGCGGCGGCGATTAATCTCCGAGTAATTGCCGATTAGGAAGAAGCGGCGATTAATCTCCGAGTAATTGGAGGATTGCTCCGGTGCTTCACGGTACATCTTAATTCCGTAGCCCTTTTTCAATGGAATGCGACGCAACTTAATCCCGTAGCCCTCGGATTATTCCGCCCAGTTTCTCTTGCCTTGCGGATATGTACACCCCACTAGGGCTTGGTCTAAAAATTTGTTTCGTTGATATCTTCTTCGTCTCACGTCCGAATTGGATGATTTTTGGCTAGTTACGATCACATTTCAATATCCTACGACATGAAGGTAAAATTTTGCAATTGGAGAATAATATTTTTTGGGTACAATCACGTCATCAACATGTTAGAGCAAGGCGCTGACCAACCAATTTTGTTTCCTCGATAACTTCTTCTTCGTGCATCCAAACTGAGTGATTGTCGGCCCGATGAGATCGTATGTCAACTACCAAGGTCGTGAAGGCGGCATTCAAATTTTCGGAAAAGGTTAAAAATTTTAGAAATATAAAATGACAGCTCCAGAAACGGTCACATTCAATCACCACCGAAAATACTGCAGTCCAGTTGATCGAACTGCTGCAGTCCTTTTCCACGTAACTATTACAGTTCGAATTGATCGAACTATTGTAATCCGGTTTCCGGCAAAGAATGTTGGCTGTTGATCGAACAATGCAGTCCTTTTAATTCCTACAGTCCAGTGGGTCGAATGCATGTAGAGTCCGATTTTCACGAAAATTGTTTCAAATACGGTTTTCCTCTCAATCCGATTGATCCAGCTTTTGCGCATAATCATTGCGGTGCGGTGATCGCGGCTGCTAAAATACGATTCCGTGGCAATCGTCTTCGATCCAACTTGGACTTAATTGGTGCATTCCGGTCCACGTACAAATCAATTACTAAGTCGAGACGAGACGCTAAGGCAACTATACTAATCATCGTCGCTTAAAAGCACCGACATAGCCAGTGGGCATCCTAATCACTTCGAAAGCGAAGTCGCAACAACATTTTCAATAAGGTAAGTATACAATTTACATATTTTTGCATCTTTTCATATATTCATGCATACTTTTGGTAAGACACCTTTAATGTGGCAAGCATCTTCTCAACGAGGGATGCACACATTTCAATTACACGCGCATCGGAATAGTGGGATTGGCCCCCGCGCGAATTCCGGATAGCGAACATATTCAAAATCCCATGCGCGAGCAAAATGCAGCAAGGCGGTGCACCCTTGTGCAAGCATTGAGCAGACATGACAATTACTATCTTCCGGGGCGAGTTGCATATCACTTCAACATGACTGACCATCACTGGGGGCGAGATATGTAACACCTCGTGGTCTAAAATTACTCTTTTGGGGGCAAGCTATGTAACACTTCATGCGCTTGGGGGCAAGTTACATAGCACCTAATTGCAATTAAGCTCCTGAAAATCGAAACTTCAGGTAACCCAAACTTCTTAATCCTGCAACTCGTTGCAGGATTAAGAGGGGGCGAGTATACACCCTAATATTTTTGCGCAATTTTTTCAATCAATAATGTTAAACTTCTATAGTTATGTTGATTGAATTATTGTACTCCGGTTCAAAAGCAAGCTGCGCTCGGTTGGACGCGACCGTGCGGTCGATTTTGCCTATGGTTCTGTACTCGGTTGGGCCCATAGCCCGCGATCTGGAAGCACTCAGTTGGGCAGCCCCGATCTTTGTCTAGTTTTATTTGTAACGGTTACCTAGGTTTATCGAACTATTTAAGTCAAGTCCTCGCGACTGCTGGATCCAGGTGATCGAAGCTAATGCGGTCCGGCTGTTTGTATTCTGCCGATCGGTGATCGCAGCTTTATGTGTCGTGTTCGTCGGCTGCTGCGGATCAGGTGTCCGAAAATGCTGCCCATCCGGCTCCACTCTTCGTTCTTTGCGGTCCGGTTGCCGCGACTTCTTTGCGGTGTTTCTAGTTATTCTTTGTAGTCCGACGGATCGGAAAATTTCTTTGCGGTTCAACTTTGCTGCGTCGTCTGGCTTTGCATTTGGTGATCAAGGCGTGCGATCCGCTGTTCGCGGCACACAGAAGTCCACCGATCGCAGTGGCTGCGGTGCGGTTTGCTCGTTCTTCGCTGCGAGTCCAGCTGATCGAGGCGTGCGGTCGGCTGCATTGCAAACACTCGCAGTCCGGTGATCGCGGCTGCAAGCCGGTGCGATTCTTTCGCGCACTGCGGTCCAGCATCGCGGTTCTGCAATGCTCGATCTTTGCTGCAACCGGCCGATCGGCCGATGCAGTCCAGCTCTGTCAAGCAATCATCTGCCGGTCCAGTGACCGCCGCACGCTGCTGATGCGCCCTTGCTCGTCGCGATGCATTCTAGTCGATCAAAGTAGGCATAAAGATGCCGGTTTTACTGCGTTTACCAGCTGCAGGATGGTACGATGGAAGCTCTTTGCCAAACCACTTTTGCTCAATGATGTTACTACCCGGTTTTGCTCATTACTGTAAAGACGATTTTTATGGCCATCGCACAAGTCCAACGCAACTACCACGGTTCAATTTTACATCGAGAGCATCACGCTTAGTTCTGAGCTTGATTCAGCCTTCGGTCCCGATTTTGCATACAACAATGGTTCATACTCAATTGTTTCCCGCCAAACACAATAGCCCCACTTGGGGGCGACTTGATCACAATCAACGAAGGCGTTTTATTTACGCTTCGAAGAATAAAATTTACTCATGGGGGCGTCTTGATTTCCGCAAACAACAAGGGAAGTTCGCCGATCACCTCAACATCAATAGTCCTCACGTAGGGGCGAGTTTTATCATTGACTAAGGAACACGAAATTTTTTCTTAACCCCCAACAAGTTGGAGGTTAAGAGGGGGCGATGTTTGTACCATAAGTAAAAATACCACTTAATGGGCCAAATTGGTACTTGATTCATCTTTTGGTCCTCATCCAAGCCCACTAACCAGTCAACCAAGGCAGCCCACTTGTGCCTGAGCACCAGGTAAATGGTCAAAGTCGGTCAACTATCAAGGTCAACTTCCGGTCAAGGTCAATGGTCAAAGTTGGTCAACTATCAAAGTCAACGTCTGGTCAAGATCAATGGTCAAAGTCAACGGTCGGTCAACAGTCAAAGTCAAACACACCCCAGCCAATTTTCGGTCTTGTAGCAAAGCAATCTTGAGCCAATTCCTAGCCAAAATTATTCCGCATCACAATCTCCGGCCATCTTTGTCGGCCCGGCCTCCATCCACACTGCCACCCATCATGTCTGTTAACCATCAAGCCAGTCCTTGCCCATGCAGTCAGCTGTTGAGCCAGCAAGTGTCCACCAATACTGCCAGCCATCATTCATGCAGAATTGAATTCCAACAGTTTCATCCATTGAATTCCATGCAGTACTAAAGGCAATGAGTTTCGGCCATGCGCTACTAATTGCGTAGCTAGCCAGCCATGCAATACTAAAGGCAAAGATTTCGGCCATGCGGTACTAAAGGCGACGGTTTCATACATGCAGAATTAACTCCAGCTGTTTCATACAGAATTGATGGTGGTGGCTTGAATGAGCAGTTAATGTAATTTATGTTATATTTAGATATGAAACTGTATAAATAGGGGGAGGAGAAATCAGGAAAAGAGGTAGCCAAGAGGAAGATGAGAGGAGAGAAAAACATATTTTGTAATAGAAAAATCAATAAAACATTTCTCCCCAAGGGGATTCATCCGTGGACGTAGGCAAGCCATGCCGAACCACGTAAAACCTGTGTTCATCTTTGTCTCTTTATTTGCTTTCCAATCCGTCTCCAAACCCCAATACTCACCAAAACTATCCATTCATCGTGTTTCGTGCCCAAAAGTAATTTTGGGCCCAAACACCAGGCATGGTCGATTCAGAGGAAGAAAGAGGTTTGGGTGTCTGTTTATTTGCGAGTTTGAGTGTTTGTTTGATATAAATTGTTGTTCTGGATGTGAGAGAAACATAGTCTGTTTTTAGGGTTTAGTTTTGTAATTGGATTTCAGTTTGTTTTATTTTCTGCATGATGTTCTAATTCACCCAGCTAGGGTGTAAATGAAACCCTGTTGATTCAATGAGAAGTTGATTAGATTCTCATTTTGTTCTTGATATGTTTAATGCCTAGGATTATAAGTTAGCTAGTGAAACAAACTCACCTGTGATCAATGGTACTATAAGAAGACCATTGATACTAGGGGTAAGTAAGAAGAACTAGTTAGTCAAATTTCCATTTAAAAGCCTTCAAGGGAAGGCACAAGAACACAGTGAGATTTTGTATCACTTAGCATAGGATTAGAGGGTGGATTTAATCACCCTAGTACCACTCAATCACTAGTTTACAGCATCTTTTGCTCATTGCTACCTTAGTTTAGAGTCACAACAACTCCAACACTTCAGTCGTATCGACACCAACACCAAAACAATCAATATTTGTGTTACCTTGTCTAGAAATCAGTTAGGAGATCCCTTGAGATCAACTTACACACACACCATTTCCCTGAGGATCGACCTGTGCTTGCCCTGTGTTGCAAAACAACACTGTGCACTTGCAGTATAAGTTGTAGGCAAAAACAAACCACATTCCCAAGCCTACCAAGTTTTTGGCGCCGTTGCCGGGGATCTGGTAGTGAGCTGAGTTGCTCCATAGTGCTTACCTCACTGTTTTCAATTTAAATTTTGTATATATGTGTTAGAATTTCCCTTGTTTACTCTCTGTTGTTAGTATAACTTAGCTATAATCTTGTGTTTTACATATTGCCATCATTATCATCATCTGTAGCTAACTGCATTTTTAGTTTGGTTCTCTTTTGTTTCTTTCTCACCTGCTTCATTGTACATCTGTTAATTTTTCTTTTGCTCTTATTTAGCTCATTATCTCTTATCATCTATAGCTTACATTCAAAAGCCCTGCATCTGTAACTTAGCTACAATTTCAATCTTTCAATTTCAGTCACTCCATTAGCATGAACTGCATCATTGCCAAACTTGCTTGAAGTTAAGTGCATTTGTATTCATCAACATTGTGTCAGCTAATATCATCTTGTGGCTCAACTTCTGCCTTAATCATAACTCTGAACTTTGTCATTATAGCACTAGTGTTTTCTTGCCTTAATTGTGCAATATTGAGAACTGAGTTTGATCTGTTGAGTTAGCAGGTACTTGTGGTACTGCTGTGCAACCAAGGAAGAGGAGAACACAAAGGAGCAGAACCACTGTGGATTTGCCTAAACCCAGTTTTATACTGGTGGTATTGTGTTTCAAACCCTGTTTATGTGAATGAATGATATAGCATTTTTGCTTGTTTGATGACTGACCGGTTGTCAGCCGACACAAATATAATTACACTTTCTTACTACTCAAAATATAAATATAGCAAGGGCAAGAAAGGATCGATCCCACAGAGAGGTCTAGGTTGTCAAATTGTTTCGGTTCCCTATAAATAGCACCGGTAGTTTTGTGATTATAATAAACTAAATAAAACAAATAAAGAAAAGTAAACAAATAAAATCAAGGATAAGAAGACATTGGTCATGGATTTCGTTTTCATTCACAAACATGGTTTCACCACAATAACTAGAATTGATATTTTAATCTCAACTTTTATCAAAGACCCTAGAATACCTTGATCGCAAGAATATCCCATAAACCTCCTCATGTCATCAACAAACACATTAAAAGATGCGAATATGAATTCTACCTAAAGGAACAACCTAACGTGTAAAAGCACTAATCAAGTTTAATTCCCTAGATGCATTAGGTTCTATGAAATCAGGCCAATCAAAGCAATCGAACGTGGAAAGCGCACTAATCCGATTTAACAAAGGTTATGGTTCACATATGATCATAAGAATATATCACTACAAACTATAATCATATTTATGCTACTTGCAATCCGGAATTATCACTTTTGCGTATAATAACCCTAATCTAGCAATAGAGATGAAAGCAAACTCAATCGACTCGCGACTCGACTAAACAAGCATCCAAATCATGTAACTATATTCATGGTGAATCATAAACGATAATATGAGAGAAAACTAATTTATTAAATTAAAACCCATATTTGGAAATCCAACTTATTCCATAACCAATGACAAAACTCTAGCTCATATTCATGGAGTTCATAACAAGAAGAAAGAGAAAAGACTTCATGGTTCTAAACCCTAGAAAACAAAGTAGAGGAAAAAGAATAATAAAAATAAGATCCCTCAAAAAAAAAAGATAATAAAAGTCTTCTGTTTTATATGTTTCCCCAATTTCCATAAAGGATACTCCTTCTAATATTAGGTCTTCTCAAAATCCATCTCCAAGTGGTCCACCAAGCCCATGTGTGAGAAAAACCCATGTAGAAAATTCTGCCCAAAAACGGTCGCCGGAAAACTGGGGTTGTGGCCGGAGCTTGGCCGGAATAGTTCGCTGGAAAGTAGCTCAGGTGACCGGCAAAGTCAAACCGGTCACCGGTCAACGAGTCTACACGGTCAGGTCAACTGGGTCAGCTCGGCGGGTTAACTCGGTCAAGCACCGAGTCAGGGAGAGAATCAGATCATTGAGTCAGGATGAGTCAGCTGGGTGACAAGGCTGAGTTGGGTTCTTGGCCAAGGCCCTTTTGCGTACAGCACAATCATTGTGCATCAGCTAATCCATCCAGCCATGATGGCTGCTCAGCACAGTCACCAAATGGCTTGCTAGGCCATTTCCTGCACTTCCAACAGCAACACCTTCCCTGTATTTTCCTAGCATTCCTCTCTATCACCAGCTACAGCCACCACAAATTGCGGCTGCGACATCTCTGTCAATGCTTCACCTACAGATCCTGTAGCTTCATGGCTGTAATGCCATGACAGCAACCACAAGCCAACTCCACCTGCAATTCTGCCATCTACTGCCATTGCACAACCACCTGAGCCACCAACAACATTGTACTACTACTACCATTCAACCAAGCCACAGCTACTGCACCTGCACTTCTAGTTCACAAAGACTAGGCTTAACCCCTGCAGATTCACCTCGGTTCGAGGCGCCAACATCAGGTCATCACCAAAACCCGTTTCAGCTCATATAAGCACCGCAACTCCACCTTCTCATGGTAACAGCAACAGCACCAAATGCTTCAACTCATTCTGCCCTGTAACTCATACGTACTGCGACTCAGTCCCAACTCCAATAGCTGCTCCATTGCCGGCTCATTAGTAACTTCAGCTCTTGCTCATTCCATCTGCACAGACTCGACACTAGTTCAGCACATTGCCTGTAGTTCCATAGCATCTTGCCAGTAATCCATCCTATCCACTAGTTCAATCAGTCTAATGCCACCAAAATCATCTCAGTTAATCATCCAGTTGCCATCTCCAGCTGCACAACAACATTTAATATCCATCAGGTCAGGTCTTCTCAGTGCCATGCAATACAACCAAGCTGCCAGCCTTCAACACACATTCTGCAGCTCCCAGTAAATCACCAGGATATATTGCTCAATAACAGCTTCAGATTCCATGGCATCAAATAAACCTTGAACAACAATCTGAATCCATCTTTTATTCTTGTCTGCAATTCATCAACAAACAACTATTCTTCCCTGTAATCTCAGTTCTTCTTCCTTTCCATTCATGTCTTCATTGCAGAACAATTTCAAACCCATTTCCATTCTCAACAGCCTCGACAACATCCATTAAATCCCTGGCAGCAAACACGGCTCAATCTCCTATAATTCCACCAAAATACAACCAATTCCTCAATTTCTTCCTCAAAGATAACCACCATTTACTTCATCATCTGAACCCATGAATATCACCATCACAATGAAACCCTAACCTCAATTCCACCGTCTATTGCATGTTTCTTCATCAAAAACCCATTCAATCGCTTCCATTTTCTTCCCCATTTCCTTTAGCAAATTCACCACCAACATCAGCTTGTAGTTCTTCATATAACTCATCCATTTCATCTCAAACTCGGCTTCTTGATTTCACTTCCAATTGATCAAACCGCAACAGTAAACCCTAACTCCTTCAATCCCTGGCTTGAATTCATCTCTGATTTCATTCGACAGCACCTAATCACAAGACCCCTTTTCCATCTTCTCCTTCTCTGATTTCCACCAATATCGTCTTCCTCAATTCGATTTTCTCCTCTCGGTTTCTCGATCTGGATCTTCACAGTATTTTCAGGTAGAACACAAATGAGGTGAATGAAGAAACACCTCTCGATTTAAGGCGGGAAGAGGATTAGGTGCTACAAAGACACCAACCTTCTGGATAAGGGCCACCCATCTGGCAACCCCTTAACCACAGCTGGCTCTATTTAGTACTCCTCCCAATAGAGTTGCCCCTTAACCTTGACTGGGCTCCATCTAGTGTTCGCCCCTAAAATGACAATTTTGCCATTTGGCTCCAATTGGGTGATTTCTCCATCTTTTCGTCCGTGCGACTCCAGAGTACATAATAACTCAAAAACACGCGTAAAGTACATAATTCACACGAAAAATAGCAAAGAAAGCATAAACTCTAGATAGTAAATACGGTGTATTCTACACCTATCAATGACCTTTGAAGCTTATCTGTGAATCATTACACCCTGAATGCATGATAGATCAACCCTTAGCTTGTGTGTTCTCTGGCTTTAGCTTCTTTCTGCTTTGTGTTCAACTCCAGCCCATGAAGCTGTGAGTTTGAACTACAACTTAGATATCCAAGTCTGCTACAAGCCTTGTGTGACATCAACTGAGCTGGTTGATATCAACTAACCTAGTTGATTTTGACAACCATGAGCATAACCCATCTGACCCTGTGGCTGCTTTGCCTTGGTTGATTGTCAGTGGTGCTCAACCTTGAACTTGTGCTAAATCACACAACCCCTGGAATCTCTGAAATACATGCTTGACCTTGTGCTGCATCTTGAATCTGTGAACCATGCTTGTATAATGCACTAGCCACCTTGCTAAGCAATCACCACTGTGATATTTTGAAGACTGTACTTGTGTGACCTGAGCTTAGTCTGTGAAAAGTGGAGTCAACTGAACCAGTTGCCTTTTCACTTTAACTCCTAGACTTCAACACACCCTGTACTCAGCCCCAGCCCCTGTAGATGTGGAGCTTGAGTTGCAATCTGGCTAAACTGGTTAGCTGTTAGCCCTGTACCTTCATGCAAAATTTGCTCTGTCAACCACATCTGTGAGATCCTGTCACTCATTTGCATAATCTCTGAAAGTTATAACATCAACCAACGCAGTTGACATTTTGTTTCAAGTCAAGTGCCCTGTGATAGTGTTGAACTGTTCATCTTCTGATTCATCTCTTGCATCTGTGAAATCTATACCCACTTTGTGCTGGAATATGAACCCTGAAATGCTTGAACTGTTATGCAAATATCTGTTAACATATGTGATGCTGTGAATAAAAGACCCTGCTGATATATGTACCTCTGTGTGCTTAATCTATGAAAACTGAGGTCAACTGACCTTGTTGGCATTAATTTGTGTGTGATTCAGCTTCTACAATAGAATTGTGTGATTGTTGAGTAGCAAGAATAGTGATAGCATTCAGCTTGTTTTTCAAAAACACAACCCAAAGACATGCTTCACCCCGAGTGAGCACATCCCTTTACCCCTGCACATCACACATTTTTTGTTGATTTTCTTGTGCACACGCTAACTGGGCAAGTGCATAAGCTGTGTCTTTGTGTCTCTCTTAAACTACAGCACCCAGCTCCCATGTGTGCTACAATTTGTGTGTGATTACTTGTGAACTGAGCTGCACATTACCTGCACTGCACCTTGCCAGTGTTGTATCATTTTTGTGAGTTGGTGTTTCCCTGTGTTGGTTTCACTAAACTACCCTGTGCTGTGTCATTTCTTTTCTGTGAGTTTGCTTTACTTTGTGCACATAACTAAGCTGTGCTGTGTTGATAGCACAAGTTGCATTGTGCTGTGCATACACCGGCCGCACATAAGCTGAAACCAACAACTGGGCTCTGCTCCTGCTAAACTGGGCAGAAACCCAGTTCCACTGGGCTTTGCACACAAACTGGGCTGTGCATTTGCACTTAAACTGAACCCAAAACTGGGCTCTGCATAACCTGAAGCCCACAACAACTGGGCTGGAACCCACCTAATCAGCTGGGCCTTACAACATCAAAAAGCACTCCTTTTGGGCTTGAGTCTGAAATTAGTGTATCATTTTTGTGGTTTTTGCTTTTCGTGTTGAACTTAATTGTATGTTAACATGCTAGATGCGCTAGCTAGGCTATGATTGTGTCTTTTAGAGACCAAACAAATCGACTAGTTAGAATCCGCCCGGACGAAATCGTCAGCATACCCAGCTCTTCCACAGAAAGCCCAAATCCATCAGAAAGCCCAAGCCCATCAGAAACAGAAACCATGGGTGAGGAACTTAACCAACCCCGTAGTCTTAAGGACTACATGTACCCAACTAGGGCAAGCCAGCCCTCTTGCATCATTCTGCCAGCTGATGCTTGTCAGTTTGAACTGAAAGCAAGCATCATTCACATGTTACCCGTGTTTAGAGGGGTCGATGCTGAAAACCCCTACCATCACGTGAGAGATTTTGAGGATATTTGTGGGACTCTGCGTTTTAACCAAATGCCAGAGGAGTCCCTCAAACTGAGATTGTTTCCTTTTTCTCTGAAAGACAAAGCCAAGTCATGGCTTCATGCCCTACAACCACAGTCCATTAGAACATGGGATGACCTCACAAAAGAGTTTTTCAAAAAGTTTTTTCCCAAACCATAAGACGACGACAATTCGCCAAAGTCTAAATGGTTTCGTGCAATTAGAAGACGAAACTCTAGCAAAGTACTTGGAGAGATTCAATGAATTATTACTCCAATGTCCCCACCATGGTTTTGAAAAATGGAGACTCGTGCAAATATTGTATGAGGGTCTAGATGTTAGAACCCGAACCACAGTCGAGTCAATGTGCAATGGTGCATTTAATGACAAGAGTGCTGATGAGGCTTGGACTTTCTTAATCGAAGTCGCTGAAAAGACTCAACAGTGGGAGTCCATCCGTGAATTGAAAAGGACTACCCCCAGTAGGTAATGTTCATAGAATCGAGTCTGACTTTGAGGGAAATGCAAAAATGGCATCTTTGGCCCGGAGAATAGAAATGCTTGAGTTGCAGAAGAATGTAAAACTTAATGCCCCTACTCTCCGTGACCAAATTGAAATGGCCACTTTTGTCGCATGCCATAGCGCTGACCACCTAGTGGACAGTTGTCCTGACTTACATGCATTTCAAGAGTCCAAAACCGAGCAAGCCAATGCATTATACCATAGGCAAGAGAACAACCCGTATTCTCAAACCTACAACCCAGGGTGGAGGAATCACCCTAACTTCTCATGGTCCAAAGGGCCAATACAAGGGGGACCAACAAATAACAACCAAGGATACTCATATCCTAGAAACCCCCAAGTACAACCACACACTCAGTACCCTGTAGAGAAAAAGCCTAGCTTTGAAGACTGTGTCGTTATGTTAACCCAAAATCTTTCAAAACTTGAAAAAACCACCGACCAACGTTTCACAAGTCTAGAACTTAAAATGGGTCAAATCTGTGATGCATTGAATGAGAGAGAAAGGCAAACTTCCTAGTCAACCCCAACAAAATCCAAAGAATGTGTTTCGTGCGGGCTCCTCAACCCGCAATGAACCTTCACATAGTCGGGCGAATGCTATCACCACTCTCCGTAGTGGTAGAGTTGTTGAGAACAATGTAGGTGTACCACCGTCAAGCGAGTCTAAATCGGACTCACCAAAGTACACACAACACCACGTAAAAACATCTACTGTAGAGAAAGAATCTGAGCATGTTGATAAATCTAAGAGTCCTACCAATATAGATGTTTCTTTGCCAAGTCATGTACCTATTGCTCCATTCCCACAAAGGTTGGTGCAATAGAAATGGGGTAACCAATACAATGAGATTTTGGAAATGTTCAAAAGAGTTAACATAAACATTCCATTTCTCGAAGCAATCAGACAAATACCCACCTATGATAAGTTTTTGAAGGACTTGTGCATACAAAAGCGAAAGCTTCATGTGCACAAGCGTGCCTTTCTCACTGAGCAAGTCAGCTCCATAATCCAACACAAGATTCCAACTAAGTTTAGAGACCCAGGTAGTCCAACAATTACATGCACCATAGGTGACCATGTGGTCGAAAAGGCGTTTCTAGACTTAGGAGCAAGTGTGAATCTATTGCCATACTCTGTGTATGTGCAACTGGGCCTCGGGGAGCTGAAGCCCACACCTGTTACGCTATAGTTAGCGGACAGATCTGTGAAAATCCCCCGTGGTATTGTTGAAGATGTGTTAATCAAGGTTGATAAATTTTTCTTTCCTGTGGACTTCATCGTTTTAGATACTCAACCCGTGCAAAACCCAAGTAATCACATTCTGTGATTTTAGGACGCCCTTTCTGGCGACGTCCAATACCATCATCAACTGTCGTAATGGTGTGTTGAAATTGTCTTTTGGTAACATGACCGTAGAACTGAATGTTTTTAACACTAGTCAACAACCCATTGATTGTGATGATACTGATTTGCATGAGATTAACATGATTGAGAGTCTGATCCAAGACTCTTTGCGCGACATTTTGTCAGTGGACCCTTTGCAAGCATGTTTATATAACTTTGACTTAGATCTCTTCGAGTCTAAGTACATTGGTGAAATTCACTCTTTGCTTGAATCTGTTCCACCCATGGATATTGCTAAATGGCAGAATGCAGTGGAACCACTTCCACTCTCGATTCCAAATCGCCCCACCTCTTGATGTACCACCTAAGCTTGATTTGAAACCATTACCTGATACTTTGAAGTATGCTTTCTTAGGGCCTTCTGATACTTTACCTGTGATTATTGCATCATGTTTAGACATGAAACAGGAAAGTCAACTTTTAGAAGTACTTAAAGAACATAAAGGAGCCTTAGGTTGGACCATCTCAGATTTTAAGGGTATAAGTCCCACAATTTGCATGCATCACATAAATCTTGAAGAGAACACTAAACCATCTAGGGAAATGCAAAGGAGACTTAACCCCAACATGAGAGATGTCGTCAAAGGTGAGATCTTGAAATTGCTTGATGCGGATATCATTTACCCGGTTCCAGATAGCCAGTGGGTCAGTCCCATTCAGGTAGTACCCAAAAAGTCTGGCATTACTGTAGTTAAAAATGAGATGAACGAGCTTGTTCCTACCCGTGTTACCACAGGGTGGCGAGTTTGTATTGATTATAGAAAATCGAACACAAGAACAAAGAAAGACCATTTTCCCCTTCCCTTCATTGACCAAATCTTTGGAAAGGTTGGCAAAGCATAGTCATTATTGTTTCTTAGATGGCTATTCGGGCTCCAACCAAATTCACATAGTACCGAAGACCAACAAAAGACCACATTTACCCGTCCTTATGGAACATTTGCTTACCGTCGTATGCCTTTCGGGTTGTGTAATGCACCCGCTACTTTTCAACGTTGCATGATGAGCATATTTTCGACATGGTAGATAAGTTTCTTGAAATTTTCATGGATGATTTTTCCGTGTTTGGTTCTTCTTTTGATGAGTGTTTGCATCACCTCACTTGTGTCTTTGATTAGGTGTAAGGAAAAGAATTTGGTTTTGAATTGGGAAAAATGTCATTTCATGGTTAACTCGGCATTGTTCTAGGGCATATCATCTCGGAAAAAGGCATAGAAGTAGACAAAGCCAAGGTTGATCTCATTCAACACTTGCCTCAACCTCGTTCGCGTGAGGGACATAAGATCATTTTTAGGCCATGCGGGTTTTTACCGCCGATTCATCAAAGACTTTAGTAAAATTTCAAGACCTTTGTGTAATCTTCTTACGAAAGATGTTGCATTTGTCTTTGATAATGCTTGTAAGGAAGCATGGGAGCAACTGAAGGCTCTCCTTACATCTGCCCTATAGTCGGACCACCGACCGGACATTACCATTTGAGATTATGTGTGATGCATCCGACTATCTTTGTAGGAGCTGTTTTGGGCCAGCGAGTAGACAAACTTCCTTATGTGATCTACTATGCTAGTAAAACACTTAATGATGCTCAATGAATTATTCCACAACGAGAAAGAGTTGCTAGCTGTTGTGTTTGCATTAGATAAATTTAGATCTTATTTGATAGGGTCTAAGGTCATCATATATTCTGACCATGCTGCATTGAAATATCTTTTATCAAAGAAAGATGCTAAAGCTTGTCTAATTCGATGGATACTCTTGTTACAAGAGTTTGACCTCGAAATTCGAGATAAGAAAGGGTCGGAAAATGTTGTTGCTGATCACTTGTCTAGGTTGAATGTTCAATCTGGCCGATGAATCCGTCTTTGATTAGAGAATCATTCCACGATGAGCAATTGATGCTTGTGTCCAAATGCCTTGGTTTGTCGATATTGTGAACTACCTTGCTACGGGTAGAATGCCCTTGCATTGGTCTAAACAAGACCGTTCTAAGTTCTTGGTTGAAGTTAAACATTTCCTTTGGGATGACCCATATCTCGTTTAAGTATTGCCAAGACCAAATCATTAGGAGATGTGTCCCCACTTACAACAAAGGGACGTCATCTCTTTCTCATGACCATGCATGTGGAGGCCACTTCGGTGCCAAGAAAATCACTGCAAAGATCTTGCGGAGCGGTTTCTATTGGCCAACATTGTTTAAGGATAGCCATGTTTTTTGTGTTGCTTGTGACCGATGCCGAAATTAGGAAGTATCTCTAAGAGAAACATGATGCCCTTACAACCCATTTTGATTGTTGAGCTGTTTGATGTTTGGGGTATTGATTTCATGGGTCCATTTCCTAACTCTGAAGGTAAGTTATACATTCTTGTTGCTGTTGATTATGTCTATAAATGGGTAGAGGCCATTGCATCCAAAACCAACGACCATAAAGTTGTTCTTTCTTTTCTTAAGGAACACATATTCTCCCGTTTTGGAACACCTAGAGCAACAATCAGTGATGGAGGTAGTCATTTTTGCAATAGACCCTTTGAATCACTTGTGCGCAAGTATGGAATCACTCACAAGGTCGCAACACCTTACCATCCTCAAACTAGTGGCCAAGTAGAAGTTTCTAATAGGGAAATTAAGCATATCCTTGAGAAGACCGTCAATCCTTCTAGGAAAGATTGGTCTTTGCGCTTAAATGATGCTTTATGGGCCTATAGAACTGCATACAAGACTCCCATTGGGATGTCTCCTTACGGACTTGTGTACGGTAAAGCATGTCATCTACCCGTTGAGTTAGAACACCGTGCATATTGGGTCAGAAAGAAGTTGAATTTTGATCTTGATAAAGTCTGGTAACCAAAGAAAACTTCAACTCAATGAGTTAGAAAAATTGAGAAATGATGCATATGATAGTGCCAAATTGTACAAAAAAAGAATGAAAGTGTTTCACGACAAGCGCATTCTGCGCAAGTCTTTCACACCTGGCCAAAAAGTTTTATTGTACAACACTCATTTGCACTTGTTTCCAGGAAAGCTACGTTCCCGATGGTCAGGACCATTCTTGGTACGTACTGTTTTTCCCCATGGAGCCGTTGAAATTGAAAACCCAGCAACCAAGAACATCTTCAAAGTCAATGGTCAGAGACTGAAACCATTTCTGGAGCATCTTCCACCAGAAGTTGAGACCGTCGACTTGGAAGACCCCATCTATGTGGACTAGACTAGTTCACTTGTGTACATACATATGGACTAAAAATCCATTCTCTTTCCCTTTTCTTTTTCTTTTTGCATAGTTCTTATTTGTGCTAACCAACCTTTTTGTCTTGCGCTCTGGTTGTTTGATTTCAAAGCATTCATCCTCCTTTGGTTTAGCAACATCATTGTACATCCGGTAATCTCTCCCCTTTTCTCTACTCAACATAGTTCTCTTGGTATGTGACTTTTTAAATTCTTATTATCAGTTGACACATTGAGGACAATGTTTGATTTAGGTTTGGGGGTGCATTTGCATATAGAGTTTTTAGTCTTATATTTCAAAAAAAAAAAAAAAAAAAAACTCTTTGTAAATATGTACATAAAAACCTCCAACTTTTAGAGATCTTAGAGTCACTAGCATGCTTATAGCTATGTTTACATAGAGAGTCTGACCGAAATAACAGAACTTGGAAGTACTGGAGAACACAATCGGGTTTCTTAGTTGATTAGAGCGTTAAAGTTGGATTTAACCATACGGAGGGCGTATTAGGTGCTGTTTAGACATTCGGTAGTAGAATTGTGATCACCCATAGTGGAGACTACCCATTTTACATCAAGCGAGGCACCAACCTTCATTTTTGTGACTTTCTAAAAAATCATTGAGTGTGTGTCGCCGTACGTCAATTCCGGGTAGGAATGGTGAGCTACCCAACTTCGCACCACTTTCAAAGACTACTTTTGATCTCTTGAGTGCTAATTTCGTCAATCATGAGGGTGACGTTTAAAGATGAAAACTCCTTCTAAATATCGATTTGCAGTTAGCATCAATCTCTCTCCCTCTCAATCAACAGATTCATAGAAACACATCATCGTCAGCAAACGGAGCATCATCAGAATATTTGAAGAAAAGTTGAGTTAATCCAAGGTTTACATGCAACAAAGAAGAGAAAAGAAAATAGGATGAGAATTAGTGGAGTTTATAAAATCAAGACAATACAAGTTTTATTGTTTTATTGTTATTTTCATTTCATGTATGTTCAAGTCAAAAAAAATAAAATAAAATAAAATAAAATAAAATGTTTGTCAAGTTTTTGTGAAGTTCAGAAGTTCATCATCAACAGTTGAAGACCGAAGATTGAAGATGTTTCTATGAATGCTGAGAGAGAGTAATGTTAATTGCCGATCGGGTGAGAAGGTAAGTGAGTACTCCCATCCTTGCTAATGGTTGATTTCCTTTCTTAGAGATCATCAGAAAAAGATTCTTTTTGTCCACAACTCGTGGAGTCTCCGAAATTATTTCGGAAGGTTATCCTTCTCATCTTCAACGTGTGCGGGATTTCTCTCTTTATTCCTGCCTGCACACATGAGAGACTAAAAAGCGATCTTTTGAGTGCAATTATCATAAAACCCTATTGGTGAGGCGAAGTCGAGGCTTATGATCACAATCGAACCCGAATTCTTTCATATGGTATGGTTATTTCTCGCTCGGACTTAAGGATGAGAATGCGTTCTTTGGTAGTTCTAACTTCATGTTACTAGCATGCAGAAACTCTATGTCCTCATAGCTCCTTGGATGCTTGAGAATCTTTTACACTCTGAAGTTGGAGAAGGTTTTGTGGGTACACCTCTGGTAAACCCTCACGAGACTACAACTCGTCCACTAGGGACACCTAGGGGTTTAAAGGCTTAGTGCATACGCTAAATGCATTCGAGAGACCAGCTACAAAAGTGGTATAGTTAGGATTTCGTAATTTCTGTTTCACTTGAGGACAAGTAAAATTCAGGTTGGGGGTATTTGATGAGTGCCAAATATTGCATATTTCTACATCTATTTATTGGCATTTAACTCATCTTTTGTGCTCAGAAATCAGATATTATCTCAGATTCTGTATTTTCTTTGTTTTCAAGAATAAATATTTGTACTAATTAATTTTGTGTTTTTAGATAATAAATAAAGCTCGGAGAAATTGAGGAGCCAAAAGAGCAGAAAATTGGAGGCAAGCGTCTATGGAGCAGAAAGCCAAATCCCGCGCGCGCATCAGTTGCAACCCAACAAGGAGCAACCCATTTACAAGACATGGGCTTGAGCTATACAAGACCCAGATCCAAACCCGCACCACTTTAGCCGTTAGATTTCACCCATCTACATCCTACGGCCGCATCGGCCCTCGCATCGATCTCCCCTAGATCCTACGGTCGCTCCAACCTTCCCATCGACTTCTCGCACCTGCCTCACACCAAAACCGCCTACACCTACACTATCGACCAAAACCCCATTTCTCACTTTCATTCTCTTTCTTCTCACCCGACCTAATCAGAGAAAACCCATCTCCTTCACCTTCCTCACTCTCCCTGACAAACCAGAGCCATCACCACCATCCCCATCACCTTACCACTGACACCTTCACCAACAACTCCACAGCCGCCTGCTCCACCACCCTATCTTAACTTATCTCCATCATAGCTTCTCCGTACCTTAGAAGCTAGGTTAGAGATAAGTTAGAGCTAGGGTTTCACCAACAACCCAGGCATGGTCGATTCAGAGGAAGAAAGAGGTTTGGGTGTCTGTTTATTTGCGAGTTTGAGTGTTTGTTTGATATAAATTGTTGTTCTGGATGTGAGAGAAACATAGTCTGTTTTCAGGGTTTAGTTTTGTAATTGAATTTCAGTTTGTTTATTTTCTGCATGATGTTCTAATTCACCCAGCTAGGGTGTAAATGAAACCCTGTTGATTCAATGAGAAGTTGATTAGATTCTCATTTTGTTCTTGATATGTTTAATGTATAGGATTATAAGTTAGCTAGTGAAACAAACTCACCTGTGATCAATGGTACTGTAAGAAGACCATTGATACTAGGGGTAAGTAAGAAGAACTAGTTAGTCAAATTTCCATTTAAAAGCCTTCAAGGGAAGGCACAAGAACACAGTGAGATTTTGTATCACTTAGCATAGGATTAGACACTAGTGGAAATCAGCAGTTTCGCGACCGACAAAGCTAGTCATTTAACTCTTATCTATGACTTGCTTTGTCGGTCGAAGAAAGGGTCGCTGTTTGAGCGTCTTTTTCAACTATGACGTGTCATTGGGGGTCGTTGAAAATCTTATATCAATGACCGATTTTAACGGTCATTATTTTATGACTGTCTTCGATCAGTCATAAATATAAATCTTAATATAAAAAAATAGATTCAGATTGGTTGGCTGGCCTGACTGAATCTGACTAAATCTGAAATCAAACAGAACTGAAACTCAAATGAAAACCAAATTCAAATTAGAATTCAAATGAAACTCAAATTAGAATTCAAATGAGAATCAAATGAGAATCAAATCAAACTCAAATTCTAATTCAAATGAGAACTGAATTCAAATCAAATAAAAATGAGAATCAAATTAAACTTGTTTAATTTAATATTAATTAATTTATTGGGTTCAAATTACACAAAAAGGTTTGAAATCTTGAGTTCTGACCAATGTAAATCTTACAAGAACGATAACTAAGTTCTAGAATTTGGTTACAACACGATGAACTAGTTAACTATTGATTAAACAGCAAAATGATAAAGTCCGACGATGATTTAGAACTTATCCCTACTTCATACTGATAATGAACTTACCCCATACTTCAGAATGATGTACCTGCACAACAAAAATAGTTTTTTTAACATCACAACAATTGAACCACAATAAAATCAACAAATAACCAAACAAATAGACTATAAAGGTTTTCAATCAATGCCTAACACAAATACAAATAGACTATAAAGGTTTTCAATCAATGCCTAACACAAAGACAAAATATATGCTTCATAACCTTCTCAGCCACAAAAGTGTCACGTGGAAGGTATATTCATCACCTATTACCCTTACCACATGTCTGAAATGAAAGTAAGAGCAGTTACTTCTACCAGAAAAAAAGAAAACTATGGTTGCACAAAGCTTCTACATAATAAAGTACAATTTTAGACATGAAATCAAGCACATTATTTGATTGGTTTAATGGAAATATGCACAGGAGGATATGATTTTGATCTAACTTGATGTCATTCAAATAACTTTTCCAGCAAAACATTAAATCTGAAGAAGAAGAAAAAAACCCTTGATTGATGACTGCAATTTCATAAAACTTTATTATCCTAAGTGATGCTAAAGTTCAACCATTAGCTGATTAATCTGGGGAGGTAAAAAAACTCAACAAAATGCTTATAAAAACAATAACCACATGTTGCCAATAATCAACTGATAATCTGAAACACCAATGAATCGTATTTATGAGTATAGATAGAAATACGTACTCTAATTATAAAGTAATCTTCATGGGTAGCAGACTTGGTAAAGCAGAACGCCAGTAACTGCAAACAAAAAAATCAATAAATCATATTCCAGTTCGCAAACAAACGTCAAAAGATAGATTATGCACCAGCAGTTCACAAACAATAGTCAAAACCTAAATTGACTTGGTGACTCAAAACTATTTGTTTTAACAAGCAATAAAGCGGGGCTTCAACAAACTACAGAGAGAAGCAACGCAGTTTACCTTAGCTTTGTTAAATCAAAAATAGCTCCATAACTCCATTCCTGTTAACACCATCAATTGTAAACTTTTCAACTGCGGCCACAAAAATTAACTAAATTAGAGATAAAGATATATGCCAAGGGATTGTATATGATAATCGTAGTTTCTCCCAAAGTATATACTTACCAAGTTGTTAAAGGGTCGAACAATTGATTTCCAGTTCTATCTCCCCATCCCAAAAGGGTGAGGTACTTCACCTTTCTTTCTGGCATATACCTAATCTCCCTGAGCTGCCAAATGGTAATAGATTTAAACTCTTAAGTGACAAAATATATTTAGTAGCAAAACTGGAAGATCGTAAGAAAAAATTCTTTGAGATGCCTGTTGATGCCTGACCTATTCCAACATCACCTTATACTTCCTTCTCCAATGCAACATCTATCATCAGAAGAACAAAATGAATAAATGAAGATTGAGCATAAGCAATTATACATGTGTAAACAGTTTAAAGTGAATGACAGAACCGAGGTAGAATTTGAATTGCAACAAGTAAACAGGAGTGATCAGTTATCACCTTTGTATCATACTTCTTCAGTTGCATAATGTCTATGTAGGTGAAACTAACATCATAACGGTGCTTAAATGTGTCGTACTTGTTCATGTACTGGTTAATAAGGAGCGCAGCTAAATCGGTTTTCCCATATACAGTGATTAAATGGAACAACACAATCAAATTACATCCAACATAAGTATAAGTAATTCTATCGATCAAGAATCAAAGGAGTACACATATGTTTTAGACCTTAATGTCATCCAACAAAAGATATAATTAATAACTTCACCTTTCAAACTGAATATCCCACCATCATGTATCAAGCAGCCTTAAGATACAATCAACAACCAATACCAAACCAATTAACCACAATCAAATACTCAACCAACAATCAACAATAAACTCTAGGATAGTATATATTTTCGTACTTGGGATAGTTAATCTTCACTATACTTGACCGAGGAATGTATGATTGTCCAATTGGGAGGCATGATTGTCCATGTGAATAAACTTTATTGCATCTCTAGAAGACATAGTTCTTATATTTTTTCCAGCTGAATAAGACAGTAGAGGACGTCACCTTAAGAAATCATATTTCTAAGTATAAACTAAAAATAATCATAAAAGAAAGGGTTTAAGGAAAACAAAAGAAAACCGAGCAAGTTCTCACCATAGAAGTCACCTTAAGTGATCATAGTTCCACCACCAGTAGCAAATTCATCATCAATGAAATCCATTGCTCCAGGATACCAGAGTGGTGAAGCTACAAAACTTGCAGTAGTTCCTACCGACCAAAAAAAACGATTAGCACATATTGTTATTACGAAATGAAATCATATTCACAAATAGAAAGAACATTATCAGATCCTATACCATGAATTGGGAGATCTGTGGAGATTCGAAGCCTTTTATTCTTTTATACCAAAGGTTGAATCGGCTTTGGAGGAGCTGGAGAAGCAACAAAAGGCTCAATTTCCCATGGAGAAACTTTGTCCGGTCTAGGTGTGGAGTACGGTTCATCCCATTGAGCCTGTAAAACAAATGGATAGTCTGAGATAGGTGATATAGAAACAAGATAAAAAAATCATTGAACTACAAAAACGTTAAATCGAAGATCTACCTTCAATGATCTCCAGTTGGAATCTGACCGCTGAGGAGAAACATCATTAGTTCCAACTATCGTACTGAAAACTCCGACAAAATCATAAACATCATTCATGTTAGATGGATAAATCTCCGAAAACGAATGATTCAAGAAACCACCAATATAAATGATCTTATATGTTAATAAACTAAGTCGCATACCTTTACTCAGGAGAATCTTCCCCTTCAAATCTCATCTTTAAACACATTCCAACAGAGAACCCATTTTTCAAAGATTCTAAATACTTGTTCAGGCCAATTAGAAATTGACTTGTCCTGATTACAAAAACATAAGGACGAACGAAGTTAGGCAAATGAAGGGAATCCAAGAAACTTTCAGATTTAGTACTTAGAAGCGTAAATAGCTCAAACCTTGGCTTGTTTTAATCAACTCACCTCGAAAAATACAAGCAATGTAACGAACAAGCTTATAGCAAACTGAGACATCTTCTACTTCATCACCACCACCACACCGTCAATAGGAACCAGTTGGAGTAATCTACAACCCCAATCAAGAAAGATAACACTTAATCAAAACTATTACCCTAAAATCAAGAGCTTTGAAAATTTACCCTAACCCTAAAATTAAATTAAATTTTTGTAATTGAACATGAAGAATAAGAATCAGTCATAGATAGTTACCAAATTAGTCGCGAGGAGTATTTTATTACTAAAAACATATTCTACCATTGAAATCGATTTTTTGTTTGAGGATATTGACTTCTATTCGACCTTCCGGATCTGGAAAAACTGCAGAAAAAAACGATGAAGGTCGATTGAGAGAAAATAACGAAAGAGATGAGAGAGGAAGCCAATAACCAGACTTGATCTCCATTAAAATTTCAGAGAAAAAACCAAGAAAAAGATAGAGATGAGTTGGGCTGTGAAAGAGGTGAGAGAGAAGAAATAGATAGAATTAAAGAGATAAGGTTCTTCTGGTTTTAATGAGGAGATGAGGTATTTAATCACAACCGTATATCAATTATCGAACACAATCTCGAGGAAATCTAACCACTGAAACATCTAGGATCAGCGGTCGCGACATCAGTAGTTGAATAGGACCAATATGGTATTAAAAAATTGTTATGGAACGACCGTTTATAGTGATTAAAGATTTTTTCCGTGTTTTTTTTTGAATCACAGACTGTCTTGACCGGTTCATGGTCCGTTGACCGCTATTGAGGGTCGAGGATGTGGGTCAATAAAACCCTATTTTCCACTAGTGAGAGGGTGGATTTAATCACCCTAGTGCCACTCAATCACTAGTTTACAGCATCTTTCGCTCATTGCTACCTTAGTTTAGAGTCACAACAACTCCAACACTTCATTCGTATCGACACCAACACCAAAACAATCAATATTTGTGTTACCTTGTCTAGAAATCGATTAGGAGAGCCCTTGAGATCAACTTACACACACACCATTTCCCCGAGGATCGACTCATGCTTGCCCCGTGTTGCAAAACAACACTTTGTGCACTTGCAGTATAAGTTGTAGGCAAAAACAAACCACATTCCCAAGCCTACCAGTTTCCAATTAATTGAGTCATTAACGGCTTAGTCGTCTCTTGACTGGTCTAATAGCGTTGACGAGCTTAAGGGTCCTTACAAAATGGATCATATTACCTGCGTAACCTGAAAGGAGAAGTCCTCAGACACCCGTGGAATGTGAAATATCTCAAGCCATACTATCCATAAAGCAACGCAGTTCTGCATCTGCGTGAAGATCACCAGAAGAAGAAGGTAGCGTACTCGCTCGATATGTTTCTACCTCTGGACGAGGAATTGCAGACCTCACCTTATCAATCAAACAAGCTTTTTTGAAAAATTCTTATTGGGCAAAGTAACCATATACGATCTCTCGGGACTCCCCTATCAGCGTCTATAAGTGTAGGACCATGGGGAAGGCATCCAGATGAAAGAGATACACAACCAATCAAGAAGACAGCAGCTCAGCGGAATGAATGCATGTAAATACTTTAATAATGCATTACATATTCGGGAACGTTGCATCAACCCCCACCGTTTGGTAACCCTCTGGCCAAGGGTTAGCCAGCGGGGTGACAGGTCCAAAACCAGTAACGAAGGTGCATATCTTCGTTATTGACATCAAACACTTTATATTATTTTTACTTATTCATTCTGTTAACTAGATTTGCTCAACATCTAAAAAAGTAATTGAATTAACTATGCAGATGAATCAGAGCTGTACATATCCAAACAAACGATGATCTATTCCATAAAAGTTGATTACAAGTTCGGAAAATTTAGCAAGAAACACAAAAAAAAAAAAACCAAAAAATGGCTCGAAGACAAGTAATCAACGAAGATCAACTTTCTATAACAATTATAGTAGTCTACTTTCCCTTAGTAGACCCGGTATGACCAGCGGGGTCTTGCTTCAGAGATGAGGGAACACTTCCTCCCGAAAAAGGACCAGAGGAAGAAGTTAAGGGCTCAGGCATAGGACGACGAGGATAGTTCTTGACAATGCCATGATCTTTTTGAAGGCCCTGCTCGATCCTGGTCAGAGTCTTGTTAATCTCTTCGGCAAGCTGGAAACGAGCCTTATATGTGATCACGTTGGTCTTAAACTCAGACTGCGACAACAAAGATGTCAATCGGGTTACTTCCTTGGCTGCTTCCTTTGCTGCGGTGTCCCGAGATCCTGCCAAACTCTCATAATACTTGGTCTGGCCCTGCTGCTGTACTAGGGAAGATTGAGCCTTTTCAACTTCTTCATTTGCAAGGTTAAGCTGTCCCTCGAGCTCTGAAAAAGAAGACAAAACAAGTTAGAAAACTATAACCATAAAACTACTCACGACCAAATAAATGTATACCTTCGACTCTAGCCGAAGCTATATCATATTCATTAACTACAACATCCCTGGATTCGTCAAGAAAATCATACTCGTCGGAATTTTCCTATAATCCAACCGAAGATTTGTAAGAGCAAATTGACTCTCATCCCAACTCTACCTGCTTCATGGAGTCTAAGTGACAGATACGATTGACTTCATTATTCATTTCTTCTATGCCTTTAGTAAGCCTGTACATATTAACTTCAAGGTATTTCTCAGAATCCACTAAACGATCAACATCGGCCCGAGAAGCGGTTAAAGCATTAATAAGGGCATGAGCCTCAGCTCTGGCATCATCCCTCTCCCGAACAAGCCGTTGTATATAATCCTTAACTTCAGGGTCGTGAGACGAACGAGCTTGGCGTAATTCTTCTTCCAAATGTGTTACCTTAGTCTCTAAGCTAGTAGCATTTTCACGCGCAACGCGAAGATTTTCACGAGTCCACAACAGAGCATTGTTAAACTGACGACGATCGGTGTTGTAACTATTCTGCATGTCAACCATTTGGGTCCGCCTTTCTCGCCATTCAGCCACTAGGATATTATGCTCATCGACTCGAGCATTCCATTTATAAGCTTCACTCTTAATTTTCTCCACTAATCCTCTGATCCGGGAAGCTTTCTGAGTCCTCTCATTCCGAAGCCATATCAATTCTCTGACATCACCCGCTGAAGATAGGGCGGGGAGACTCAGACAGCATACTAAGAAGACGAAATGGAGGGACGAAGAGGAGAATAGGAAAATAAAACAAACCTTTGGAATACGAAGCATCGTTGCGAGCCTTCTTCAAGTCACTACGAACCAATGCAAGCTCAAGACGAAGCTTATCCTCTTCGGCACCAAGCTGCTCTTTCCCTTCCAACCGGTTCCTTAGTTCCAATATCTCCTTGTCCTTGGCATAAATAAGTGCCTCGGTAGCTTTCAACTCCTCGTCTCTATGACGACGCTTCGCCTCCGGTTTGGGGCCTTCGCCTTGAAAAATTGGCACGAGTGTGGTTGCGGTGTTCGCTTCTCATTATCTCATGATGATGACGAATGATAATAACTGTCAATAAAAGGCATGTCAGCAATAAAATAAGGAATCTACGATGACTTACCTCAAGAACACGCTGCTGGGGAAACCATACTGATACCAATCAGTGATAGCCATCATATAAGCAATGGAAGAAGGTGGATCGACGGAAAGTTTAGGATCATTAACGGAAACATCTCCTTGACCACCGGGGGAAACCTCCTCTTCAGTAGCTCCGCCACCAACATTCTCACCATCCTCATAATTGTGTGGAGAACTCTATGTACGCTCTTCATCATCAGTAGCTTCCTCGTCCTCCTCAATATATTCATCGTTCACTGGGCTGGTAACCTCATCATGAACGTCTTTCTTATCCGCAGCGGCAGTGGAATACTTAACCGGACCGATTCTCTTCTTCTTTTTCGCCTAAAAACATGAAAATCGATGTCATTACGAAGACTATTTTCTCCATACTTCGAGTTATCTCAAACTAAGAAGAAAATGGGTAACATAAGGGACCATACCTTGGCAGCGGCATTACCCTTCGAAGGAAGGACAACATCGGAGCTTTCGTCTTCATCAGCAGCATCAACGGCATACTCAAAGTTCATACCAGCGAAATTTAACCGCCAAGGGCAGAAGTTACCGTAGCGAGCTGGAGCGCTATCACGAGGTTGACTGCCAGCAACAGGGCGCCATCCATGCTGCCCAGGCACCCATCCATAAGCCCAAGGAGCAACAACTTCGATAACTATGGCATGCCATTCTTAATCATGGTCACGCTTGAGTTTTTCACGATTGGGAAAAAGTTTCTGCTGAGAAGTCCATTCGGTATAAGGAACGTAGCGAAGCTTCGAATCACTCACTTCACTTAGAAGACGAACTTCACCATGAGAAGCATGAATCTTAAGAAGACCTACACTCAATGGCTTGCGATTTCTACTGTTGACGTAGTCTCCGAAAGAGGCGTTAAAATTTGCAGGAGTATACAAATCTCTCTCAGCAGGATTGGGAGTGTAGCAGGTCATCATCGTCTCCCCCTTACTTCGAATATAACACTCCTTCAAAGTCCGAAGATAGTTCCCACTTAGCTGCACCACTGAGCGACAAAGAGTATAATGAGTGGAACCCTCGCGATCGGCCAGAACATCATAATAAAAAGAATCCCCTGACTTATACAAGGGCAGCATCAAACCCGCTTAGAAGGCCCCCACAGTGGTCAGCAAGTGAAAGTCATCGTACCTATAGTTCACGATCATATCATAGGTAAGATCATCGTCTGGTGCATAGAACTTAACATCGAAAGCCTCGAGGCCATGCTTCGCCTTGAACGCTTCGAGATCCACATACTTGAAAGTAACCTTTTTCTTGGCCAAATAAATGCTTCGTATAACCTGGGCAACGTCGTAGTTAGCGGGTTGACTCAACAATGGTTTCTTCGTTTTTGGAAGACTTATATCAGAACCTTTTCTTTTGACCGATGGATTCCTCGGAGGGTCCGCCAAGGGCGCAATAGTTTTGGCAGAAGATTCTTTTCTCGAAGCAGTGGTTTGCGAAGCTTTAGACCTCGAAGGCTGCATCGTGGTTTGAGGAGGCATGGATCGAAGAGGTTGAACATCTATCGGTTCAACACGCTGTGGAGAAGGATGCTGCACATTTTTTGGCTCAACACGTTGGGAAGAGGGATTAGTCACAGGACGGTTAACCGCATACCGAGAACCCTTTGCAGGATCCCCCTTCTTCGTAATCGAAACCCTTGTACCTGATGATGACGAAACTTTATGTGCTCGAGGATCTTCCTGGGAAGACTTAGATGGACCACCCTTCGGCGGAGATATATCAGGACTTCTAAGTGGAGGAGATCTGTAGGGGCTCGATGGCGGAGTTTGATAAGGAACCCGATAACTGTCAGACATACCTACGAGGGGCAAGAAAGTATTACGAAGATCATATGGAGTAAATGATCAAAAAACGAGATTTTGTAAACTTCCACAGTTCATCAGAGATATCATCAAAGGTACAGAGACAAATAACCTAATCAGACCTAGAAACCCTAAAACCCGCGAAAACTAAGAGCCCTAATTCAGTCATGACTATCACAAACAAACTTAAGAGATCAACAAGGAATCCATAGGTTTTGTGATAAAGAACAGGGTCAAGTATATATACTTTAGTATATTTTGTTCTTCATCACAAAACCGAGAAACAGCAGCAGAGAAATGATTATCAATCGGAATCATTATAAGAAGAACACCATACCTGAATCAGAAGTGTTACATGAGAATAAAGATGATCTACGAGCGCCTGATGGATAGCAATAGTAGAGGACTTCTGAAATCCTCGACTCTGAACAACACCAGCAAAAGTTAATGGCTAAAGAACAAAAAAGAGAATAAGAAGAGGGAGGAGGTTCAGAGAACTGACAAGAGAATGAAGAAGGAATAAAATTTATTTCAATGACATCCTCGCTCCTATTTATAGCACCAAAGATGATAAAACCGTCCCATGATTCAAGAAGGAGTTATTGCAAGGAGTGGGAAACGTGCCCTAAAATCTAGGGGAAGTTATTGTTGAGATATGAAGAAGATGAGAAGACAGTTTTCTTCTAACTTTGACTAACATCCAAATCAGAAGAAAAGGGGCAAATTGTATACACATAATTCATCATTTGCCACGTGTCGGAAGAATTACACGTGGAAGACACACATCCTGAGACATCAAGACACGATGACACATCTCAACACCCAAGGGGCACGCGTCATCTACCTTCATTCATCATCGGATCCATCCAACGGCTAGTAGCCTGGGGGCAATAAAGCATCGAGTCACTGAGAAGTACTAAAGAGCACCTTAAGATCTGCTTTACTCCATCTCGAGGAGGACCCGAGATCAACGGAGAAGATTAATCCCACTGACACGGATGTGACAGGGGCCGCAGACAGCTGTCTGGCGCGTGCAGGCAGCTCAACCACCCGCATTAAACACTCTATACATAGAGGACGTGTCAATCAACCTGTGGAGGAGAGAAGAGGTGAACCATCGTTACCATATACGACCGTTGGAGCCATCGGTTAATAACGAAGATACCAGCGGGATCAACACAAATATCAATAGGATAAGGTTGCAGCTGTCTCTGATAGTGGACCCCATGTTTTACCCCTATAGATACCCCTATCCACTAAGAGAAGAGGGGTCGACCAATTCCTCGAGTGAGAGTGAGAAATAGAAACGGAGAGAGAGAATTAGCAAGAGTAAGTGATAGATTTATCTTCGTCTAGCTTCGTTATTCACTCCAAAGTCATTCGACTATCTTTGTAATCCCCTTAAAGCATAGTGAAATAACTACCCCGTGGATGTAGGCCTTAGTGCTGAACCACGTAAATCACTGCCTCATTTATATTCGACACTATATCTTCTGCTTTATTTGTTATGTTTGATCTATTATACATCACGATCGGGAAAGCGACTAACTTGCTTTTCCCTGACTAGACAAGGACGATCCCGAAGGCTCTGAGTCGATGAGTCATCGTTTCAGTTTAAATTTACTTACAATTTATTTCCCTTATCTGTGTGTGAATACATGCGAATGTTGTTTGTGAACATGTGGATGCCAGCGTTATTTATGTGTTCACAATCTGGCGCTAGAAACATGTGGATGCCAGCGTTATTCATGTGTTCACAATCTATCTCACAGAAGAATTCATGTAGCTGATACTCTGTGATACTCGGTGGTTTAGAAGATGAATACCACTTGATCTTCCACTGCCTATTCTCAAAAAAGGTTTAGTACTACTTTATTTAAGCCTTCAAAATCCCTTGGACATTAAACAAATCTCTACTTCATAATGATACAATCAACTTTTAGTTTTTTAGTTAAGCATTTGGTTTTCATTAGTTTAGTTTTATCAGTAGACATGAAATTAGTTTGAATAGATTCGCCAATTCAAACCGATTAGAAAAACGTCTTGTTAGTATTCCCCTTTCTTTATGAGTCTTTTAGTCATGGGTTTAGTTCCTAATTTGTAGGATTTATTGATTAATTGGCTCTGTGATCAAGTTATGGTATATCTTTTGTAATCACTATTTAAGATATGGAAATCAATGAGAAAGATATGGATTGAAATTATCAAAAAGTTGGTTTAGCACATGTGTTACTTGGAGGTTAAGGCTCCTATATTAACCTATACTCTGAGGTTGGGTTCCTCTATAGATCCTTATTTTCTTCTTCTTCCACTTTAGATTACTAGTGTGATCGTAACAAGTGGTAAATCAGATCTAGCTATCTTGTATTATGGGTAAGAAGGTTTCAATCATTGCTTCCAAGAAAAACATATTGCTTTATTTGCACGAGCCTGGTACCAAAGTCTAAGTATTGATGAACGAGTTGAAAGCTTATAGAAGAATGCAGAAGAACTAAAAAAATTTATGATTAGGCATATTCATATGCATATGCCAAACACTGATTTTTGGCATATATGCACCCACTATGGGTATGCCAAACTGCCAAACTCATATGCCTATATGCCAGGAATAACATATAGGCATACCCGATAGAGTTTCCAGCGAGCGATAGAGTGTCCATCGCTCGATGGTCAAGTCAGCGCTCGTTGGTCATTCCAGCGCTAGCGTTAGTTAAGTTGTCGCTCGCTGGTCTGATCAATGCTTATCATATCTTCATCCAACGGCTACCATTTTCCCCCCTCTATAAATACCTAACTTCTACCCATTCCATTCCAACCCAACTTCAAATTCATTTCAACATGCCTAGTGCTCGCATAACCGAAATGGATTTTACTCCAGAGGAAGATGTTTCTCTAATTCGATGTTGGGTTTCAGTTGCAAGCGATAGAGATTTCAATTTAGAGACTTTTAACTTATGGGACATTGTGTTTCAAAGGATCACGACGTTAATTCATGTAAATCCAAGAAGAACAAATGAGTGTCTTCAAAATCGTTATTGTTTCATCAACAACAATGTTAGAAAGTATCAGCAAATTATGTGGTTGGTAAAAGGGGATAATCCTAGGTTGTCAAATGAAGAACTAAAAATTAGAGCTCGTACCAAATTCGCCGAAGAAAACGGAAGATGGTTTAGTCACGACGAATGTTATGAACTCTACAATGTTCATGTGCAGGGATTCAAATTATAAGTTTGTATTTGCAATCTTAATTTTTAATGAAATGTAAAACTAGTTTGTATTTGAATATTAATCTAAAAAAAAGTTTCCATTAATTAAAAAAATAATAATACATTTCAACTAAATTGCTTACATAATTAAATTGCTTACATTTAAACTACTCATTACCTTGTCCATTTCCTCCCCGACCAAAGATCCAATTGCCTGCGTTTTCTGGATCAAGAGTGTTGTTCAACATATCAGTTAGCGAGCCGGTTTGAGACTCACTTGGTGCTTGAGTCTCATCAAAATCACCATAACCTTGATAAGCAATGGGTTCAGGGCGCATGGGAACACGATACAATTTTGAAATACATGTTGTTGATATTAATATTCTTGAGAAGTTTGCTGCAATGGCTGCTGGAATGGTTGAAATACTGATGAGCTTGAGGTAATTGGGGGGGGGGGGGGAGGCAATTGGGGTATACAGAGTCGATTGCCTAATTACTTCCATGTTCACACCACCACCTGGAGTCATTATGTCAGTTGGCAATGGACTAAACATACGTGCAGGACTTGTAGCCAAGCCAATGTTTTCTTCACCATCGCGTACTAATTGACTACCTAACACTATGTTTGGAGTAAAACTTTCTGGTAACTCCTGCTTAGAACGACGTCTCAATCTTCTTTCACTTCCACGACTTTGCTGACTTCCAGTTGGACTAATACCTCCACCACTGGACTCAAATGAGTCATTTCTCTACCAGCTCTACCACTGGGACTCATTCCTCTAATAGCTCTACCACTGGGACTCATTCATCTAATATTGAGACTCATTCCCCTACTACTACCTGAACCATCATTACCCTCAAATCCTTGACTCATGTAAAACATCATGCTGTCCCTCAGTTTTTGCAACTCATCCAAGTGAAATCTCTGAAATCCCCGAACTAGAGCATGATAATCGTTCAACTGGGTCTGATACTGCAACTCTGTAGTATTGATCCCCAAGTATGGATAAGTCCGATCAAGTGCACTAGAAGCAATTGGATAAGTAACAACCTCTCCAGATGTGATGGTTATAGTCTGTACCTCCCAATAAAATGGTGGCATGGTTGACGATGAACTTTGATAAGGATATGCAAATGCGTCACCCGTCTCTGGTGGAGGTTGGGAAGTAAGAAATTCATCGGCAAGTGGCATCCTACCTAAAGCTGGGAAATCCATCCGACCCAAACTTTGCGGTTGCATAGCAATATTGGGCTTGAAAATAGTGTTATACCAGGATAGGTAGTCATTTCTGTCCATTGGCTCCTGGATCAATTGATCAGCTTCTTGCCAATGATGACCTTCCCTTATCAATTTGAAGTAATCGTCTGTTGAAACCTATGAACTGGGATAAGGGTTGACGGCTATCACTAATCTTCTTTGCAACTGAAGAAGTTGTCTTTCACCATAATACCAAACACCCTTTTCAGAAATATGGTTGTATAACACCATCCTTGTAAGGCTTAGCTGTACCATTCTCTGAGCTTGTTCTTCTTCGAACTCAGGTATTGCTTCATACGGCTGTGAGATAAGGTTAAGGCTTGTTTTACACAACTGATGAATCTTATGAACAATAGCAGTATGTTGACCATCTTCAATCTGTATGGGTTCCAAATTCTCAGAATCGTACTTCCGTATGATCGGAAATACATTGGTATGATTCTTAAGAGAAGGTTCTGAAACACGAAAATCTGTATACCACCAATACTGAAAATAATAACATTATTGGTTACTAAATTTTCCATGTGAAAATGACAAACAAATACATAGTGTGAAAAATATTGGTTCTTACCTCCAGAACTCCCCCAAAAACATTAAAACTATCTTTGACACACGTCGAGCAATCACCGAGGGCCATGTAAATCTCTGATAAAATCGGAGACCCCCAATCATATGTTGGTGCTTGCTCTAAATTTTCTAATGCTTTGAGAAACCCAATTAACACCACTGAGCTAGCATTTGGAAATAGACATTGGCCTAGTGTCCACAATACAAACAGACGTTCGAGCTTCTCATAATGGTCGGGGAACAAATATTCGATACCAGCTACCCTGTTTTCATTCATTTTCCTAGCATAACGTATAAAAAATGCTTTCAACCCAGCCACTTTTAACCCATGCGCTTTTAATTGTCTAGATGAAACATTTCCTTCTACATCACTTGAATATAAGGGAAGTCTTTATTTCCATTTATCTTCTGATAACCAATTTAGTTTGTTAAATGGAAGTAAGTTTCCAGCACATGGAATTCCCGTTAACATGTACAAATCTATCGGTGTAACTCCTATTAACAATAATTATTCATAATTAGAATTTGTTGATTTTTATAAAACAAAACACATAATCTAAAAATTAAATTACTAGAAAAAACTAACTTACCGCATTTAAAGTCCTTGAAAAAGAACGTGTTTGTAGTCTTCTACCATCGTTCTAATATAACTTGAACTCTTTGAGTCCTGTGGTTTCTAGGTTGTATATGATATAGATGTCGCCAAGGATATCTTCTAACTCTCTCTTGAACAACAGGGGGAAGTAATTGAACAATCATACGTAACTCGGTCCATCCACCTCTTAGATTTACCGAATTAACTCGATCCTCATGGTCAGATAAGTGATTAGAGAACATACCTTCACCGGCTACTTGTCTGACATTACCAAACTCATAATTTGTATCCAAAGCAAAACTTATTCCACTAGCTGGGGTACTAGTACATCCTTTGGCTTTTTTATTTCTTTTTCTTCTCTCCATATTTGTTTAAGAAAATCAAAAGATAATTGTTTAAGTTTAAGAACAGAAGTTTAAGAAAATCAAAAGACAATTGAGAAGAAGAATTGAGAAGAAAAGAGAACAAGGCGCGGTATTTATAGGCGTTAGAAAGTCGAACGTTGCGATATTTATTATAACGCCAGCGCTGGACTCAATATCGAGCGTTATTGACAATATCGCCAGCAATAAAGTCTTTATCGCTGGCGATATTGTTAATAACGCTCGCTAGAAACTCGGTCGCTCTGTGGTTTTCCCATAGTGGCACAAATGGTTTTCCATGCCACCTGGTATGCCAAAGAGCTTTTTTTTGGCATATGCATAGGAATAGGCCTTACTATGGTTGAAAACCAAAAAATAATAGTGGACAAACTAATTGATCTTTTCAGAAAATTTGCTCCAACTGTTAATGTGATGAAAAAAAGCAGAAGGTGAGGAAAAACAATCAAAGGAAAGTGGAGGTTCTTTTTCAAACATACCTTCAAAACTCAAAAGTGGTGTTAAATTAGTTTTTTCCAAGTTTTAATTGCACAGAAGACCCTACTAGTTGGTTATGTAAAGCCGAGCAATACTTTTTTCTTTATAAAATTCCTGAAAGTGAAACAGTTTCTTATGCTTCTTATTATCATCTTGATAATGATGCACAGATCTAATATCAAATGCTGAAGTAAAAGATGATTTATGACACTTTGGAAGATTTCCTATCAGCGCTCCAAAATCTATTGTCCCAATACTTTTCTTGATTTCTTTGGAGAAATTATTAAGTTGCAGAAAATTGGAAGTGTTGAAGACTATCAAAAACAGTTTGAAAAGTTATTAGCAAAGTCGGGTTCGCTCCCACATTGCGAGAATCGGTTCATACTGACGTGCATGCTAATAAACCGAAACATTGCTCAGGTGCCGCAATTGGGTTGGCACATTTATTGAGGCTCGTGATAAGTCGCAATTTAATGTCATCACTCCAACGGTAACTCAAGGGATGGTTCCAGTCAAGCAATTAGCAACTTTGGAGTTCCAAGAACGAAAGAAAAAACGACTCAGCTTCAACTACAATTATATGTTCAAACCATGGAATCGATGCTGGAAAATTATTCATGATAACTCCAGTCATCCAAGAAATTGATGAGGATCATGTGATGAAAGATGACAGTCCACAGCCTTAAGGACAAGTCTTAAATTAAGGGGGAAGGAGTTGTTACAGTCAACTTATATGTTTTTCAGTTAGCATTTGGTTTTTATTAGTTTAGATTTTATTAATATATAGGAAATAAGTTTGAATAGATTTTCCCAATTCGAGGGTATACCAATTATATGGGATGTGGTCCAAGAACAACTCCAATGGGACCAACAAATAAGTAGATTTGCCCATTATACACCTACAGTGGGGCTGGAAAACCGTTAAAACGGGTTAACAAACCATTAAATTAAAGGGTCTGTTCATCGCGTCTCAGATTGAGTGCACCGAGTGATAAGCACGTAAGTGCGATGCTTTTTCACCCATAATTACATTAGCTATGACTCAATTTTCGCTAATAAACTTGTTTTTATATCATTGTAGGTATTTTTGGAGAAATAAGCTTTTGCGAAGAAATTGACTCTAAAAGTGGCATTTAAACCTCCGGAGAAAAGTACTAAAGGCACCCCCGAAATATATTAAAAACGCCCAGGAGAATTGTTGAAAACACCCCAAAAATGTTAAAGCCATCCATAAAATTACTAAGGGAACCCCAAATGGATAAGGGGCACCCAATTACTATCGACACCCCAATAGATCGGATAAGGGCCACCTTCATCTTCAACCTTTTGAATCTGGAAAAATTGAGTTTCACGAACCAGAATTAGGGTTTGAAAATTGGAGTTGTTAAAGGGAGATTCAATCGTTGAAATTAAATGAGTTTACTCCTTAGGCCTTAACAGAGATGGTTATGGCTTTAGATTTGTCTATAATTGGATGGAAGATCGAAAAAGAAAGTGTTGCAGTCACCGGCAAAATTAGGGTTCGGCTCTTGAAGAATTTCATTGAGATTTAATCACCGGATTTGGTTGGATTGGGCTTGATGGAGTTAAAAAGGGATGGTAAGATCCTTGGAATCGATTAAAATTGGCTGGAATCGTAGAGTTGGAGCAAAATAGTGAGAAGTCTCGGAGTACCTGCGATATTTTCTGGCAGAGTTTTGGGGAGTTTTGGGTGAGACTCAATGGCAGATTAGTATTGGTTTAGGCTTGTTTCGAATAGGCTTGGTAATGAACTTTGAATCGAAGAAATCGAGTTATCCACGAAGTTTTGGTAAAACAGGGAGGTGAGAAAAACACGAGTTTTCTTAGGTTGATTTGTTGAAGTCACGTAGAAACATCGGACTGGCAAGAGTTTGACTCAACCAAGGGATGTGTAGAAACGTGCTAGAGTTTGTTGAGACACAAGCAGACGCGTGGAGAAGAAATAGAAGGAAAGTAATTTATGTAAAGAGAAAAGATATTCCTTAGAAGGAAAGAATATTTATCGAATTTATTACAGGGATTTGATGATCATGTTGGGTATAAAAGAGGTGCTGCTATGTCTAGGAAGGAAGATAGAGAGTTAGGGGGAGGCTATGGAGTAGTGAATCGAGATTTACCAAACCTCTATGTTGCTGCCATTGAAGAAGAAGAATGAAGAACATTATACCCTCAGAAATAGTTGCAAAAAGCAGTCTTATATTCAATAACAAGAAGTAGTTATCGTGTACAGTTCCACTTGCAATAGACTTTTGGTAACTGTACTTCTTTGGTCACTGGAGGTCTTTAGCAACTGAAAATCGTTGTAAGCAATTTATACAACGATTAATCAGATTTCTTCCAATTTTCTTCCATTTTATACTACTTCTAGCATGTAATTTTTGGTATTCAATTTTCTTTTAATTATGAGGGTGGATCCCCTCACACTTTTATTATCACACTATCTCACACGTTGGCCGTCATTTCGCGAATAAAAACCAAACCGTAACGGATTTGAAGCTAATATTTTGGGGATATGTTCCTCTTACCAAGTTCTACATGCCAACCAAAAATGAGCACATTCCGAAATATGAAACCTCACAATCTACCGGTCTTAATTTCGACGGGCCGTAAATCCGTTGATTTTCAACAAATTTCATTTTCAAAGTAGTAGATGGTGGTATTATATGTCTCGGAATACGCTCATTTTTGGTAGGTATGTAGAACTTGGTAAGAGGAACATATCCCCAAAATATTAACTTCAAATCCGTTACGGTTTGGTTTTTGTTCACAAAAATAACGCTTAATGTGTGAGATAGTGTGATAATAAAAGTGTGAGGGGATCCCTCCTCTTTAATTATTACTCTCCGATTAGTTTTAATCGTCTAGAAAATTTCTCTTCTTTAAATACTTCATAATAACTGTTTTGGATTGTCTTAGGCGATCAATCTTTTATAAGCGAAGGAAAATTAGGCCTTAGATTATCGACTTGAGTTGAATTGATATTTCATTAACGGTAAATTTTCCAAGGCATGAGATTGGGTTCAAAATGGTCTTGTGTAGTTTTGAGAGTAGATTAGAGAAAATAATTATTGAAGTTACAACTGTTATGAGTAGTGGAATACGATACCCTAGACCTATCTCTCTTCATCTTGTTACCATATTTTGCACATATTTTCAAATTTTTAGTATTTCCTTTTGTTAAGTCTAAAATAAATATCTCTAAAAAAAGTTCGAGTATCGAATCCCTTTACTTACCACTGTTAAAACTACATAAACTGAGCGGCTCACACAGAGCCGAAACTCGGGTCCAACGGAGACGAGCATCCTTTTTTACAGAGCCGATCGGTTCAGACTGAGCCAGCAACGGCTAGTCCATCCAAACAAAATTTGTGTATGCAGATATTAAATTTTACTCTTTGGATATATTTTATTTTTGGTATGCAGGATATTTGAGATTTAAATTGGAAATAAAATATGCGCACCAAACAGGTAAGTATCCAAGTTTATATTTTATTTTATCTTGTTTCTTTTTGTAAATATTTAAATTAGGAAATATTTATATTTTTTATATTTTATTTATTTGTACATATTAATTTTGGATTCTCCTTATTTTTGTAAATATTTTTATTTTATTTTATTCTTTTTATATTAAAAAACAACACCGTTGCACACACCAATTGCATCGTCAGAATTACCGAATTTAGGAAACCTGTGGAAAAGTACGTTGAACGCGTGCCTTGGGCCTTATGGGAGTTACCAGCCGAAATTCCACAAGCCTCAGCCTCGTACCTGTAGGTATATATTGCTGAGGTAACCCGAGCCTACCTATTTTAGTCGACCCTGCATTTGCATGTGCACCAAAAAATATCGAATTGGTATCATAAAGACCAATATAATGATTATCCGACTGAGTATCTTAATGGACAATATCCGTACCATGACCGTAGTGTAAATAATACTTGGGACCACTTTCGATCTCCTGAAGGTTATGGTTCATACCATGGTGATCCCAATTATTATTCACACGTGAAAAAACGGGGGTCTAACAACCACACCCAATATTTCGTTTAGGCAATCTGTATGGACAAACTCCAATATTATTCCGAGAGAATCAACTAGACAAATCGAGAATCAATCAATGGAAATATATCCAAGAGTTGTATCTTTGTTTCTCAATGTAATCAACAAATCAAACTGATAGAATCCGTGAGCCTGATTATTATGAGAAACAACTTGAACGGTACCAAAGACCAATGTTGAAGTTTCAATCAATTTATATCAACAACCAAAGGTTGGATTATCTAATTGATTGAACTACACACATCCTGTGATATTTCAATTATATAGAAAATATATTGCGGAAAAGAAATAACAAAGACACCAGAAATTTTGTTAATGAGGAAACCGCAAATGCAGAAAAACCCCAGGACCTAGTCCATATTTGAACACCACACTGTATTAAGTCGCTACAGACACTAGCCTACTGCAAGTTAACTTTAAACTGGAATGTAGTTGAGCCCTAAACAATCTCACACTGATCAAGGTACAGTCGCGTTCCTTACGCCTCTAGAACCACGTCGGATTCTGCGCACTTGATTCCCTTAGTTGATCTCACCCACAACTAAGAGTTGCTACGACCCAAAGTCGAAGAATTGATAAACAAATATGTCTCACACAGAAAAGTCTATTGAATAGATAAATATGTCTCCCACAGAAATACCTACGAGTTTTGCTCCATCTTTTGATAAATCAAGGTGAACAGGAACCAATTGATATACCGGACATATATTCCCGAAGAACAACCTAGAAATATCAATCACCTCATAATAATCTTAATTGTATGGTAGCGAAAAAAGATATTATGGAATCACAAACGATGAGACGAAGATGTTTGTGACTACTTTTTATCTTGCCTATCGGAGATTAAATCTCGAGCAAATCTTAGAGAAGATAGTACTAAATACGATAGAACAAAGAAATATCAGAACACGCAACTACAAAGAAAATAGTTGGGTCTGGATTCACAATCCCAATGAAGTCTTTAAGTCGTTAACCTATAATGGTTTTAGGAAAAACCTAGGTTAAAGGAGAATCGACTCTAGTCGCAACTAGTATCACACATGAGGTGTGGGGATTGGGTTTCCCAGTTGCTAGAGTTCTCCATTATATAGTCTTCAAATCAAAGTTTGCAATCAATGTTACCTTGGTAACAAAGCATTCAATATTCACCATTAGACGAAAACCTGATTAGACTCAAGCTAATATCTTTCAACAGTTAGATCAAACTTAGCTTGTTACACACAAATGAAAAGTGACTTCATTTAGATATGGATAATCGTACTTAAACGTGTACACCTTGTTGGCTCAACAATAGTTAACCGAAGTTAGCCATATGAACACTTTCATATCAACCTTGTTCATCTTAACACAACTAGTTCAAATAACTCAAATGAAACTAGTTATAGAGTTGTTCAATGTTTATATTCTCATAGAAGTATACAAGACACAATTGGAGCAAAATCGATTTTGATTCACTCGAATCAATTCATGAACATTATAGCCACGGTTTGCAAAAGATTGCATTCCTTATTTTATAAATGTATTAGTTCATGAACAAACCAATTTTTGAACATAACCCCACTCAAGTATGCAAACGTGTACGCATACCTAAGTAGCGGACTTGGTGCGGGTTCGCCAAAGATGCGAACATGTACGCATACTGTCATACACCACCAAACTCAGTTGAATTCCCAGGACTTGAATCACATTCGTCGTTACGCATACGGGGATGCATACTAAGTTCCCGGACTTCAACTAACAAACCAGTACGCATACGGGTATGCATACAATGGTTCTTGGACTTGGAATAACTTGCAACAGTTAGCATACAAGTACGCATATTGTGCCATATCCAATCATGGTTAATTGTTCTAAACTCTCATTTCAATCACTAAAACATTCTTAGAAGACGACAATAGATGTCTCACACAAACTTTTAGCTTCAAAGCAATTTTCAAGTGATCAAATGATCAATACGAAATATTCTGAGTCTACACCAAATGACTTTCTCACACAAATCATATAAGATGTCACCAGGCGATTTTCACATGATCTTTTTTTGGATTTTGTCAAGAATATAAGCTGAACTTGGTTAAAGAGAAAGGTTACCAACACATATTTCGAGAAATATTTAAGCGAGTTAAACTCAGCTCGAAATATCAAATGTGTATAATTGAAGTCTATATAGCTATACGACTTTTGTCTCAAATAGGAGATAGAGTAGAAATAGACTTTTGAGTGATAGATGAGTTCAAGTCTCCACATACCTTTTGTTGATGAAGTTCCACAAGCTCCCCTTAGTAGTTATGCATCTTCAATCGATGAACGCTGTGAAGTCTAAAGCTCAACTACACTTTCTATCATAAACCGAGACTTAGCTATAAGTAGAATAGAAATCAAGACTTATAGTGTTGGCAACTAAACTTGACAAACAAGCTTGAGATAGCAACGCTTGCGAGTTCGACCGAGCAGTGCTCTAACAATCTTCCCCTTTGTCAATTTTAGTGACAAAACTATCAATAAATATGGATTACAAAATGAAAAAACTTTGTAGCTTCTCATCCAAATACTTGATTTCCTTGGTTCTTCAACATTACTCGAAATTCAAGTACTCAAGTGATTATGAACGTGTTCAACTCAGCATCATAGTTGTTGAAGATCCGTAGCGATATATATAAAAACAAGATGTTTTCGTATTGTTATACAGTGTCATAGTATTATTACTCAATATTAAAGTCCAATTGTATCACAACTTTGACAACAATACTATGGTGATATGTATCACTCCCCTTTAGTCAATACTTCATCTCACAATGAAAACCACTCCCCCTTACATAATGATCCGTAAACCATATGTATTTGTAGTGTGAACTACACAATAATTCTCCCCCTTTTTGTCAATATAAATTGGCAAAGGTACGAAAACTAGCGGGATCATAATGAAATTCTCATAGAGATACTTCATAACTAAAAGAGACCATATCAACTTTGTTTTGATGATTTCACGTAGTCGAAAATTAGTGTATTCATCAAGGAGTTTATAAAGATACAAGATAACTCCTACAATATTCCACAGTCGCACTCCCCACAAAGATTTGGCAATTAAGCACAAGTTTAATTAAGAACTCTCCCCCATAAAATATCATTCTCGAAAGAACAACAAGAGCGACCTTACTTTTACAAGAAAAGAAGGATTAACAAATTACATGAAATATGAATTTGTATCCAGAAAACTCAATTAAATTAACCCCAAGAGAACCCATGATTAATTTAATCAGAAATGCTCAACATAAGAGAACTTACGGAGCCGCACAGTACTTTCACATAGAAGTGGATCAGGGAAAGATCAATACTGTGGAATATACAAAGATTCATTCTATTTTCATCAATATTTGCATAATGATACCATAAACTTAATCTTTGTTATCAAAAGTTCATTCTATTTTCCATCAATATTTGCATAATGACATATAATAGACTTAAATTTTGACATATATGGGACAATCTGACGAGGTGTCGAACTCGCAAAAATAAATTCCTTACTTCTCTTACACTAACTAGTAGTACAATGACAAGCAGGTTTGTTCCTAAGGGAGAGTTGAGCTAAAGTTGTCAATTCAATTTCTGAGCAATGCAAAACAAATAAATGCAAACAATGAGGATTAGAATGATCAAGGATTCTTTCTCGATCACGAAACATGAATCTTATCAATATAGTTATGTTTCGCAAAGTACCCATTACTAATAACCCTAGAATATTTAGTACGCTCAAATACTCATAATCTCTTAATTCACCTACTACGGAAGCGCTCGACTACCGGATTCTACTTGCCAAGTTACCTAGAAGTACGCTCTCTAGGTGTGACTTAAACAAATGCATTAAGTTCTATGAGATAGGCTATTCATAGTGACAAATACATAAGCTCGATTCATCTACTAGTGTCATTCAATACACATGGATATTTAACAAAATCCCATCGTCAATAACCACATATTACTACTTGTACTCGGAACATCTAGACAATTACGGGTCGAAGAGTTCTCGAATTAGCATGAGAATTATGAATTAACCATCCAATTTGCGACTTAAACGATCCATAGATAATTCACATAAACAATATTAGCATAGCAAAGAATGAGCAGTAACAAGATAAATTGCAGGAAACAGGCTTTTTAAATATCAACTCGAAATCATGTTCGGACGTCAAAATCGTCCCTAATCGAATATGCTTAGCTACTGGAGTTCATGGTATACACAAAAAAACAGTAAACTGCAAACAAAACTAAAAGGCAATTCAAACCAATGACACAATGTGTCCAGATCGTGAAGTGATGTAGTGGTGGTGGTGATGGCCTGGATGCGAGAATAGTGGATGAAGTTGTGACTGGAAGTGATCACTTGCTGTTGATATGGCTGCCTGGTAGTCCGTTGCGGCGTAAAGGAACTGGTGATGGATTGTGGAAGTGCGGGTAGTGGTGAGATGGTGGACTGCAGCTGCTGTTGGTTATGCTGTGATGAATGAACTGATGATGGTATGGGTGTGTGCAGATGATGATGGTAGGTGGTAGTGTATGCAGGTGAATGTGAGATGATATGCAATGGTGGAGGATATGCAGGTGATGATGGAGGGTATGCTGATGATAATGGAGATGCAGATGGTGATGGAATGGATGAATGCAAACTGGTGGATGGAAGGGTTTTGGAGAGGAGCAGAGCTCCTCTCTGTGGTGATGAAGCAGTTGTGAGCGGCGGGTATGAGATGATCTTTTCTGTAGCCTAGGGTTCTTTTTTTATAGATCAACTTCCCTTTCTTTATTCTGTATAATCAACAGCAACAGCTCTATCTATGAACTGCACGGCAATGATTCACTCTTTCCCTAACTTCTCGCTCAAAACTGAACCCAATCCTTAATAACTCGTGAACCAAACTCAGTTTAATGTATCAACTTCTAAATATGAGTCCTAGCCTTGCCAGAAACTCCTCAAACATAGCCATTGAACCAATTCCAGGAGCTGCACAGAATCACGGCAGAACTGGTGGTGTCTTCACTGTTTTCGCTCCCAAAACTGCACCCATTACCCTTGTAATCTCGAGCAAAAAATCCATGTACTCGTTGTCCACTCAAATTCAGAGAGAACCCAGCTTTTCCTTGTTAATATGCCCTTTTGATATCTGTCAAACCCATCGAACTCAGTCCACAAATTAAACACAAATCGAACCAATTCGAAATCCATTCAGTCTGCAGTCTTGAGATACAATCACCATACAAACTCGATCCAGTTTCCTTCTGAGCTTCACAAAATACTTCAAACCCCTAACAAACATTCCTTGGACCCATGGCTAGAGCAGCGGCGAAGAGAGGAGACCTGAACTGATGTTGTAAGATATGAACCGATGTTCAGGCATTTAGTCGAACAGGTTGTGTGCGACTAGAAATATGATAATCTCTGGATACTGTCTGTATAATGGAGGTCACACACAACTCCTTCCCTGCAGCAATTTCAAATACAAAACAAACCCACATCTTTAATTCATTCAACAGACTCGAACACTTCTGTTATTTCAATCACAAATCATACGGCAATGCACCATCCTGTCTTGTCTTCTTGTTTGAGATTTCACTAACACTTGAATCTGAGAGTAACCCACTCTTCTACCTGAATTCGTACCACTACTCCTTATTCATTTCAACCACGAGTCCCCGTTGGCCCTTCACTAATCTTCTCCATTCATTATCAAGAATTAGATGGCATCAGAATCAAGTGTTGTTCCCTGTTTTATAGCTTGAAAACCAGATCAGAACTCAAGCCAAAACCATTAGCAAACTCGTACCTTCTTCCGTGTTATCCTGCTCCTAAGAGCTTCTCCAATGGTGGTTGTGTGTGTTTCTTAGGTGGCATCGAAAATAAGACATTCTCATTCCAATTTTTCCTTAAATTTAATTGGGGAAAATGGATCATCTCCAATGGTGTTGTTTATGATTTTTTATTTTTAGTAATTTTTAGATTTTATTAGAGCTAAAAATAGTTATTTTTTTATTGGAATTAATTTTAGTAATTAAAAGCTTATTAGGATAGCTTGACATTATTTAGATCAATGTCTAAAACTTAACATTCACCTTGACAATATCTAAAGAAAATTAAGCCATGTCATCTTCACATTGATTTAAGAAGTTGGGGTTGGAGAGGAATTTTAGGGAAAATGAATGTCTATCCTATGTGGATTTAGACATTTATCCTCACATACATTCCATTGGAGAAGCTCTAAAACTCTCCTGCACCACAAAGAATCTACTCATCAGACCCATGGCTAGTAGTGACAGCAATGAGTTTGGTTCTACAACTCTTGTTCTTCATGGTTCAGCGAGGAGAAATATGAACTGTGTGTTTACTCGACCTATAAAAAGAATATTGAGGCACCCCTGCTTATCTGCTCCCAGGCCCATCCATATTCAACTAACAGGTGTCTGCCCTGAGTGCATGAATCAGGTGCTCCAGTTACTTTCTCTTTTTAAGTGCAATGAGACGCATGTGCTTCTCTACTTCCACTGTGCCAACGCCTACGGTTCTCAAATATCAAATTGAGCTCCTTTTTCTCTTCTTTCACGTCACATGACTCCAAAACACCTACAAAATACAAAAAAAGCGTAATATACAAAAATACAAGAAAAATAGTAAAGAAAAGCATAAGAAATTGACATTCAAAAGATGTAGTTTAGGCTCCGATCACAATCATAGTTCACGGACGTAAACACACATATCCCATAAAATTATTTTTGCAATATATAAAACCAATAAAGATTAATACTGCAAAATCATCTGCCAAATAAACTTTAGAATTTAAATAAATAAATCTAAAAACATTGCACGATGAAAATCGTTGGCAATATGTGTACTCACAATAATTGCTATTCCAAACCATAGTTATCCTTCTTAAAACACAAGAATAAATTCTCATACGAAGTTTCTTAGACATCATAGAGCTTTCTCAGAGCATCTACTGAGAATTCCTTCTCATTATTGAAAAACCCATTAATTATGGGATCATTCAATTCCTCCAAATCTTCAGAAATATCAGTTAACTCACTAAGTTCTCTTTTTAGTCCACACAAGGTGTTCTTTGTTAGAGACAACATATGTTCATAATGAGCTATCTTTTCTAAAGAGAAAATAATTTGAGATTTTAAATCATTTCTTTTGTTGATGAAATCCTTCACCATACCTCTAAAGTTATTATCAAAATGACAAACAGACAAGAGGCAGTTAGAGGAAGAACCTTCTTCATCATTTGTAGATCTCTCCTTCTTCTTCCTTGAGGATATGATTCCTTCACAAAGATACACATTAACTGCTTCAACTGCATCCCTTTTTGTGGTACCTCTAGTTATAGGAGCCATGAAACTGTATCTTTCAAAGATTAAGGAGTGAAGGGCATTTTGATCACAAATGAATATAAATAGATCATTGGACAACAAAACTCTAGAAGAACTTTGAAAAAGTCTTTTACGGTTCATGATCCATTATCTATTTTAGCTAAGTAGATATTTTCTTAACATAAAAAATAAGAAATTAACAATTATACAAAACTTGAGCAACCTTGATGCAATCCTCATATTCTCAAGTTAATAATGAGGATGCAAACATCACTATAGTTAAATAGCGTTAGAGTGAGCAGAATGCCCACATATTGTGTCACCTGGTGACTTATCAAGGTTTGTTGCATAAACAACTTTCTTACCTCGTCTGACTCTGGTTCTCTTAGACTTCTTCTTGTCTTCAGGAGTTCCCTGTTGAGTTCTCAAAACTGATTCATCCTTTGCATGTCATTCGAAGTTTGGAAATTTGTTTGTTGTTCCTCTTGAATTTCCAACACTTACTTTGAACATGACTTGTATTTCCACAAAACATACACTTCAGAGGTGAATTTTTGTTTTGCAGAATTGACTCCTGTTTATCACAACTTTTAATATCCACAGTTCCAGAACCGGCCTAACAAAGGAATTATTTGTGCTCTCCAAGTCTTGCTTTTGAACCCTAAACCATTTGTGTTTCCAAAAAGACTTCGACCGAATAACATTCTTTGAAATCTTGTCGAAACTTCCCGAGATAACCTTTGCGAGGTCACACCTAAGTGTATTAATCTTTTTTTCTTTTAAAGATAGGGTTACGGTGAATTCATCATTAAGACAGTCCAATCTCAAGATTTTTCACTTGAAGTGATGATTCAAGTTTCTTTAATCTCATTTTTAGTTGAAGATTTTCGTGGTGAATTTCTTCATTTTTATCCAAGAATTTAAAAATCTCAATGTCAGACTCACATTCCAATCGATAATTTGAGTTAAGAGAAGTTTCTGTTGTGAAAGCTGAAATTTTTGTGCAAACTTTAAAAGTATGCGGATTGACTAACTGAATTGATTTTCTTTGTATGAATCATTTGAAGCATTTGAGAAAGAAAGATGTTCCCCATATCTTTTGCTTCTTCTCACAATATCCTTGATCCTTTGTAAAATCAATGACCTATCAGGATCAATATGATTTGAACAACATTCATCAGCCCAAGAAAAACAAGTAGAACTACTTGAGTTGGTCACAGTATTGAACGCGGATATTATGTCTGTGTTTTGATCATGATCAAGAACTCTTAACTTTCCAATGAGTGAGTTCCTAGAAAGTGTTTCAAGGTTATTTCCTTCAACGATGACATGCTTCTTAGAATCGTATTTGGCTGGCAACGATCTGAGAATTTTCATCACAATGTCCTTTTCAGGAATAGTCTTACCCAATGCAAAAGACGCGTTAACAATTTCAGACACTTTGTGATTAAACTCCTCAAATGAATCTTCATTAGCCATAAGAATGTTTTCTCAATCGAATTTAGGTTTTGAAGCCTAGTTTACTTTTCGGAGTATTCCCTTGAATACAATTTCTATGATATCCCAACCATCTTTAGACTTAGTGCACGTAGTCACATGGTGCTGAAGATCTGGGGTAATGGCATGGATGATAGCATTTAGTCCGTCAGAATTTTGCTTTGCAGCAAGAATCTCGGCAGGATCATATGCACCAATATCCTTTGGAACAGTTACATCGCCTTATGTAATAATCGGAGGATCATAGCCATTAACTATACGAACCCATGATTGAAAATCACGCGCTTGAAGAAAGACATGCATAACTATTGTCCACCATAACTAATTCGAGCCATCAAGACCGGGCCGTACGTTTATAGAGATATCACTTTTGTCAATAGAGTCAGATTGCTACAAATACAGACTTATAAGGTCTTAAATATGTTTTCCCGCTCTGATACCAATTAAGAAAATGGAGATCTAACAACCACATCCAATATTTCGTTTAGGCAATCCGTATGGACAAACTCCAATATTATTCTAAGAGAATTAAATAGACAGTCAGACTCAATCAATGGAAATATATCCAAGCGTATTATCTTTGTTTCTCAATGTAATCAGCAAATCAAACAGATAGAATCCGTGAGCCTGATTCTTATGAAAAACAACTTGACCGACAAAGACCAATATTCAAGTGTCAATGAATTTATATCAACAACCAAAGGTTGGATTATCTAATTGATTGGACTACACACAACTTGTGATATTTCAATTATATAGAAAATAAAAGAAATAACACAGACACCAGAAATTTTGTTAACGAGGAAACCGCAAATGCAGAAAAACCCCGAGACCTAGTCCAGATTTGAACACCACACTGTATTAAGCCGCTACAGACACTATCCTACTACAAGTTAACTTCAGACTGGAATGTAGTTGAGCCCTAACCAATCTCACACTGATCAAGGTACAGTCGCGTTCCTTACGCCTCTAAAACTACGGCGGATTTTGCGCACTTAATTTCCTTAGCTAATCTCACCCACAACTATGAGTTGCTACGACCCAAAGTCGAAGACTTGATAAAAAAATTTGTCTCACACAGAAAAGTCTATTGAATATATGAATATGTCTCCCACAGAAATACCAACGAATTTTGTTCCATCTTTTGATAAATCAAGGTGAACACGAACCGATTGATATACCGGACTTATATTCCCGAAGAACATCCAAGTAATATCAATCACCTCATAATAATCTTAATCGTATGGTAGCGAAATAAGATATTATCGAATCACAAACGATGAGACGAAGATGTTTGTGGCTACTTTTTATCTTGCCTATCGGAGATTAAATCTCGAGCAAATATTAGAGAAGATAGTACTCAATACGATAGAACAAAGCAAGATCAGAACACGCAATTACATAGAAAATAGTTGGGCCTGGCTTCATAATCCGAATGAAGTCTTTAAGTCTTTAACCTGTAACGGTTTTAGGAAAAACCTAGGTTAAAGGAGAATCGACTCAAGTCGCAACTAGTATCACACAGGAGGTGTGGGGATTGGGTTTCCCAGTTGCTAGAGTTCTCTCGTAGTAACAAAGCATTCAATATTCACTGTTAGATGAAAACCTGATTAGACTCAAACTAATATCTTTCAACTGTTAGATCGAACTTAGATTGTTACACACAAATGAAAAGTGACTTCATTTGGATATGGATAACCGTACCTAAACGTGTACACCTTGTCGGCTCAACAATAGTTAACTGAAGTTAGCCATATGAACACTTTCATATCAACCTTGTTCATCTTAATACAACTAGTTCAAATGAATCAAATGAAACTAGTTATAGAGTTGTTCAATTGTTTATATTCTCATAGAAGTATACAAGACATAATTGAAGCAAAATCGATTTTGATTCACTCGAATCAATTTATGAACATTATAGCCACGTTTTGCAAAAGATTGCATTCCTTATTTTATAAATGTATTAGTTCATGATCAAACCGATTTTATAACATAACCCCACTCAAGTATGCAAACGTGTACGCATACCTAAGTAGCCGGATTTGGTTTGGGTTCGCCAGTATGCGAACGTGTACGCATACTGTCGTACACCACCAAACTCAGTTGAATTCCCGGACTTGAAATGTTACGCCGGTACGCATACAGGTATGCATACTAAGTTCCCGGACTTCAACTAACAAACCAGTACGCATACGGGTATGCATACTATGGTTCCAGGACTTAGAATAACTTGCAACAGTTAGCATACAAGTACGCATACTGTGTTTTATCCAATCATGGTTAATTGTTCTAAACTCCCATTTCAATCATTGAGACATTCTTAGAAGACGACAATAACTGTCTCACACAAACTATTAGCTTCAAAGCAATTTTCAAGTGATCAAATGATCAATACGAAACATTCCGAGTCTACACCAAATGACTCCTCACACAAATCAAATAAGATGTTATCAGTCGATTTTCACATGATCATCTTTTGAATTTCGTCAAGAATATAAGATGAACTTGGTTAAAGCGAAAGCTTACCAACACATATTTCGAGAAATGTGTAAGCGAGTTAAACTCAACTCGAAATATCAAATGTGTATAATTGAAGTCTATATAGCTATACGAATTTTGTCTCAAATATGAGATAAAGAAGAAATAGATTTTTGAGTGATAGATGAGTTCAAGTCTCCACATACCTTTTGTTGATGAAGTTCCACAAGCTCCCCTTAGTAGTTCTTCGTCTTCAATCGATGAACGCCGTGAAGTCTAAAGCTCAACTACACTTTCTATCCTAATATTATACTTAGCTATAAGTAGACTAGAAATCAAGACTTATAGTTTTGGCAACTAAACTTGACAAACAAGCTTGAGATAGTAACGCTTGCGAGTTCGACCTAGCAGTGCTCTAACAACACGTGCAAATGTCATACGTACGGGTAAATGAGCAATATTGTAATGGCAAAAATGTAAGTTCTCCATCTTTGGAGTATTTAATGAAACAGTTGCAACCAGTTCCCGATGAATATAAAACTCATTACTTAGAAGATGTACTCAAACAGTTTCAACAAGTGACAGGTATATCATCTGAAAATCACGTAGTGATGAATATTCAAGTATTTCTTTAAAAGAGTTACTTAAAAATTTCAATGATACTGTATGTGAATCTCAAAATAAATTGTGCGAGACTCTTAATAAGTATGAGGACCAAAGTGCACCTAAGACTATTGCTCATAACGAACTTGATTTCGAAAATAGTTTTTCCAATCTTACCCTTGATACTACATATAATTCACCTAATTTAGAGGATGGGGTTAGATCGGAAAACATTGCATGTTTAGATAAGGTTCAACCATCCTCGTATTGTTGTGATAATGAGGATAGTGTCGATGAAGAGTTTGAAATATGTAGTCATAATGATAAGGAATTTGTTACACCAATTGAGCCTTATGATGGTAATGCTAATAATATTAATGATTATTCTCCTATTCAAAAGGATAAGGATTTTCCTAGAGATACCATAGTTTTAAACGGTGTAGTATATCATTGTGATTATGAAGCCGATGATGGTTTAGAGGAAAGAGTTTATCCTGAGACTAGTGTTTTAGAGTCTAGCGATTCGGAAACAATTGTCTCTGTTAAGGATTATAGAAATGTTGAACCACCTATAAAAGACCATTTTCTTAAATCTGACAATTTAGAAATTAAGGAAATTGTGACAAGTACGTCCAAGGACATTGAGAACTCTAAGTTTGGGGGTGAATTTCATTCAACCTGTGGTTTACTTCCAACTCTTATAAAGGTCCCTAACTTGGGACTTGACGTTTGTGCCTCTACCATTTTAAAAAATTATCTTCATGCACGTTTTCCTGAACCTAATTATGTTCAGAAAGAAACTCAGTTGATAGAAACCCATCCTCTGGTTGATGTGGTTAATCTGGTCCATGATACCATAATTGACTTTGTTGTCCCACCAAGATTTTATTTACCAATTGTGGGAACTTATAAATCTCAAATGTGTCACATATTAAGTTTTGAGACTAAACCTAATTATTTTAGGAGATTAGAATTGACACATTTAATTAAGAATGACCACCCTTATGGTCAACTGTTTAGCTCAAACATGATTGACTTTGAGGATCTACAATTATTCAGGTTATTATTATGTGCATCTAAGTTTTTTTTTTTTGAGTTTTTCCAGACTCTACAACCTGATCCTCCGGATCCTGCCAATGAGGAAACCTGGCCCAGGAAAATATTTTATCTTGACCCTTTCATAGAGCCTGGACCCGAGCCACAACTAGATGTAGTTGTCTTAAACAGGAAACTAGACAAGGGTGTGCTTTATTTCTTCATTTTCTTGGCATTCCTTTTATTTGTGGTAGCGCTTTATTCGGTTTTGATGATCCACATAGGTTCCGACTATTGCTATATGATTTTGTGTGGTGACTAATTGCTTTATGGGAGGCAACCATCCATGGTGATACTAAGGTCCCTCTGAAGGACCCTCCTCTTATTGTACATTAGTGGAATTTTGTTTTTATTTTCTTGTTCCCCATGGAAGAATTGCTACGCTTCATCCAGGTACTATCTTTCCAACCACTTTCCGATTCTTCATGTTACTTTACTATTGGTATTGTGCTTTCGCTAGAAACATTGAAGAAAATTTAAGTATGAGGGAGGGTTAACTTGTAGGTTATTTTCTTGCATGTTATGATCGCTTGTTGAGCGGGTCTATTGTAGGGCATTTTCTTCCAAAAAAAATATGTATATATATGTATGATCGGATGTTGAGCAGGTTTAAAAAAATAATAATAAATTAATTAATTAAATTAAAATAAAAAATGATCGATTGTTGAGCGGGTCTATAGTATGGTATTTTCTTGCATGATCACCGTTGAGCGGTCTTAAGGTTTTGCTTATGATTAGATGTTGAGCGGGTCTCTCTTTATGTTACTCCATATCCAGTTGTTGGCGGATATCTATCCAGTTGTTGGCGGATATATTTTGGTTTGCTTGAGGACTAGCAAAATGTAAGTGTTGGGGAATTCGATAAGCACGTAAAGTGCGATGCTTTTTCACCCATAATTACATTATCTAGGACTCATTTTTCGCTAATAAACTTGTTTTTATATCATTGTAGGTATTTTACGAGAAATAAGCTTTTGCGAAGATTGACTCTAAAAGTGGCATTTAAACCTCCGAAGAAAAGTAAAAAAGGAACCCCAACTTTACAAGGGCACCCCGTGTGTTAAAAACGCCCCGGGAGAAGTGGCGAAAACACCCCAAAAAATTATTAAAGGCACCCATAAAATTGCTAAGGGAACCCTCCAAATGGATAAGGGACACCCAATTGCTATCAACACCCCGGATCGGATAAGGCACCTTCATCTTCAACCTTTGAATGCGGAAATTGGAGGGAAAAATTGAGTTTCGGACGAGAATCGGGGGTTTGAAAATTGGAGTTGTTAGAGGGAGATTCAATCGTTGAAATTAAATGGTTTTAGTCCTGGAAGCCGTATGAGAGATGGTAATGGCTTTAGATTTGTCTATAATTGGCCGGAAGATCGAAAAAGAAAGTATTGCGATCCTGAGGCAAAATTAAGTTCGACTCTTGAAGAATTTGATGAGATTCAATGACTTTGGATTTGGTTAGTTGGGCTTGATGGAGTTAAACGGGCTGGTAAGGTCCTGGAATCGATTAAAATTGGGCTGGAATCGTAGAGTTGGAGCAAAACATTGAGAAGTCTCGGAGTACCTGCGATATTTTCTGGCAGAGTTTTGGGGAGTTTTGGGTGAGACTCAATGGCAGATTATTACTGGTTTAGGCCTTTTTCGATCAGACAGGCTTGGTAATAAACTTTGAATCGAAGAAATCGAGTTATCCATGAAGTTTTTAGTAAAACAAGGAGGTGAGAAAAACACGAGTTTTCTTGGGTTGATTTGTTGAAGTCACGTAGAAACATCGGCATGGCAGAGTTTGACTCAACCAAGGGATGTGTAAAAACATGCTAGACTTTCGCCGAGACACAAGCGAGGCGCGTGGAGAAGAAATAGAAAGGAAAGTAATTTTCAAAGAGATAAGATAGGAAAGTAATTTCCGTAAAGAGAAAAGATATACCGAGGAGAAGGAAAGAAGATTTATCGAAGTTATTCTCTGTGGATTTGATGACCATGTTGGGTACAAAAGAGGTGCTTGGTATGTCTTGGAAGGAAGATACTGAGTTGGGGGAGACTAGGGGAGCAGTGAATGGGAGTTGCAAACCTCTGCTGCTTTGCCATTGAAGAAGAAGAAAGAAGAACATTATACCTCAAAACAATCGCTGACCATGTTATATTCAACAACAAGAAGTATTTATGATTTCTGATTCCACTTGCAATAGACTTTTTGCTAACTGTACTTTGCTTTGGTCGCTGGAGGTCTTTAGCAACTTAAAATCGTTATAAGCAATTTCTATTATTTTTAATACAATAATCAAATTTCTTCCAATTTTCTTCACATGAGCAACTAATTAAATTTCTAGGGGCGAGGAGGAACTACTTCTAGCATGTAATTTTTGGTATTCAATTTTATTTTAATTATTACTCTCCAATTAGTTTTAATCGTCTAGAAATTTTCTCTTCTTTAAATGCTTCATAATAATCGCTTTGGATCGTCTCCACGATCGATCTTTTATAAGTTTAAGGAAAATATGCCTTAGATTATCGACTTAAAGTCCAATTGACATTTCATTAACGATAAATTTTTTTCCAAGGCATGAGATTGGGTTCAAAATGGCTTTGTGTAGTTTTGAGGTAGATTAGAGAAAATAATTATTGAAGTTACAACTTAGGAGTAGTGGAATCCTAAACCCTAGACCTATCTCTCTTCATCTTGTTACCATATTTTGCACATATTTTCAAAATTTTAGTATTTCCTTTTGTTAAGTCTAAAATCAAAATCTCTAAAAAAAAGTCCGAAAATCTAATCCCTTTACTTACCACCTGCTAAACCTGCATCACCGAGCGGCTCACACAGGCGAAAACGGTCAATCCAAGGCTTGAGCATCCTCTTCTGAGGCCGTCGGTTGGACCGAGCCGACAACGGCTAGCTAGTCCATCCAACAACTATGAATCCCCTCCCAATAAATTAAATTGATTTCAACTCCAAAACCACACCTTCACCTTCTACCTCTGATTCTTCATAATTTTACTTTAATCTTCATCATTCAATCTCAAAATCTTTAATCCCAAAGAATACCAATCAGAGTTCGTGGTCATAAGTTTTCTCTGGAAGAAGATTTAGCAATTTTCACAGCTTATGTTTTTCCACGGTACGAATTTTACGCAAATGACTTTAGGCAACAAATTTTTGCAATGTTCGTTGCAAAAATCGGAACTGAAAACCGTGATGTTCTTTGGAATATCTCGCTTGTGAAAAGACGAGGGTACCCAAATACACCACAATATTTTATTTATTATCCTATAAGTCCTTTACCAAGTGTGATCGTCTATGGACAGAGTCGAGACAATACAACAACTTTAGTACACACTTCGTGTGATCATCTATGGATACGAGATCGAGACAATACAACAACAAGATCACTTGTGTGATTGATGATGGATTCAAGATCGAGACGATACGACAACGAAATGATCACTTGATAATAGTTGCGGTAATAACCGAAACTTTATAGGATCAATATCAAGTGTTACGATTAACGTACAAGTACAATTTACTTTAATTATAATAAAACAATTATAATGTGGAATAATAAAGTAAATGGCACGGCAATATTTTATTAACGAGGAAACCGCAAATGTAGAAAACCCCGGACCTAGTCCAAGTTTTGAATACTCATAATTAAGCATAGCTATACAAAATATAATACCAACTTTGTATAGTTGAGACCAAGTAGACTACCACTGGCTACTTAGTTTCCTTAGTATCCCCGCATTCGACTTCTAGAGTCACGCACATGAATCACCAATCCTTTGGATCGTATTACAAATAGTAAAGGATAAATCTGTTTGGTAACCACTCTATTCAATCTTGGTAATAAGATATTATGAGTCGTTGACAAAGGCTCTTCTCATTTAATCTAATAAACTCCTTTATCTCGGTTAGATCAATCTATCTTTTGATTACCGAAATAATCAAACTCTAGATTCACAATCAATCAATATAGATCTCAAAAAGAGAAACTATAAGGTGATGCCGATCTCACGAAACTAATCAATCAAGTCTATCAAAGATAAACACGATTCTAGATTGGAACACATCCGATCAAGGTTTGGCACACAATTCACAAGATACGAAACTAATAAGAAAAACTTTGTTGTCTTTAAATCTTCATTTTTCTTTAATAATAACCTACATAACACCACTTGAAACCTCTTGTGATCAATCATGCACGAATGAAGTATATTATGATGGATTATCACAAGATATCTTTAAGATCGAAAATGGTTCTAAAGATCACTGTCTATCTTGATCTAGTTTGAGTGGGCCTTATATCGGAAGTTCGAAATAAACAAACTAAGTGCAATCAAAGTTTCACAACCGTTAGTCAATCAAATCAATAATCAAAAACTACGATAACAATGCAATTATCTAGTTTCCCACCAATGACACTCGTAGATCTTCTTAATCCCACGGAAGTATTTAAGCAGTGGTGGTAAGAATTTACCGTTTAATTAGGGTACTTTCCTCTCCCAGGATAGACAACTCACGAAACTTGACATGAATGAAGTTTATCGGCTCTTAGGATGGTTGCAAGATGTAAACTCAAGTATTTGTACACCAAGGTTGTATGGACAACGAAATTCCAAAAGAAAAACTGAAATATTCTCATTAAAGTACCTAATTTAGGTTTTCCAATTTCGTAAATGTCAAACCATATTTACTGAAAACTCTCATACAAAACTTCTATTATTAGTCTAACATTAGTAATAATATTTTCCGGAGGATATGCTTTAATTGTTTGTAATTAAAACATATATGATGAAAATCATAATTAAATACTTTTCACTTTTTTTCGGATCGGATCACCTTTAGTATCAAGGAATATCTTTTGAACAATTAATGATAAAGTTATGTACATATTTCAAATAATGTAAAAATCTAGAAAATTCTCATCTTAGCAAGCCCAAAACCTAATTCACACATCATGAAGAAATATCACGAATCATGAAACTTGGTTTTGCTCATGGAACCCGATTATATCATCACTCCAAAATATGTTATGACCCATTTATAACATGATTCCCAAGATAGGCTATGTCGGTTACACCTTGCTCACTAAAAGTAGCTTGTGACTAGTTACCTTGGTTCCCAAAGGTAGCTTATGACGATTATAACTAATTTCCCAATTCATCTTGTGACCGGTCATACCTTGGATCCCAAAGTAGCTTGTGATTGGGATTACAACTTGCATTCAATATAGCTTGTGATCGGTTACCTTGATTTCAATGTAACTTGTGGCCATTGCAACTAGCTATAATATAGGCTATGACCGGTTATACCATAAATCTCAACAAGTTAAGATATGTTCTACCTTGTCATCTTATATTGGTCATTCAAAAGATATTCAATAAAGAACACGACCAATCATGATTTCCTTTCGATTATGAAAACAGTTTCATATATGTACTTTCTTTAAACAAATGTTATAAAATTGTTTGTGAAGTCATACCTATATAATGCACACATAGTCAAACAACTATTTACAATAGATTATATCGATCTTTGTATGCGAAGTTCAAAGATAAAAGCGTTATGCTTAAGTAATTCAATAATTCCTTGACATGATCATAATGTCATGACCAAGTCTAACCACTGAGTATTATTTATATACATCTTACGCATGTTATGTTTTCAATATGTCAGAGCTTGAAAGATACGTTAGGAATGGAAACAAGATCAGAGTCAATATTACTATGTCGTCGTTTGCTTAGTCTTGACTTCTTCACCTTCTTCAAGTCTTGGAGTAATACTTATGCGTCTCAACATTCCTAGACTTTCTAGTCTAACTTCATGAAGTTGACTCTAGTATTTAATCAGCGACTCTAAAGAGTTTTGATATTAAAATATGACAGCCAAACTTGAAATACCAACGCTTGGTGAGTTCAACGATCTATGATCTAACAACTTGTTTTCAATGTATTAGTTATGTTTGTGACCAATTTCTTGGTATGGTAATGCAAGTTAACTTAAAATAGGATTAATGGTGAAATTGAAGATGAATTGATCCAAAGAGGCTGCGGCGTGTGAGTAGGAAGTGCTTGACGAGACCTTTTCGGTTTTGTAGGTTATTTCAATATCCTTAGAGTCTTCATAGGTTCAACCCCTTACGCCTTATAGATGCTCCACCAGTAGCTCCACAAATTGGTCCTGGCAGCTCAACATGTCGCTCACCGTAGCTCCATGAAGGAGGATGTTGTATTACCTTGTTTGTATGATTTAGTAATTAAGTCTAATGTAACGTTTAATGAAATCTAATGTGAGAATATAATGCGTTTAATGGGTGTAAATACAAAGACATTTCCATTAATTAAGCTAATGAAAACATAGCGATGGATGAATCATTTCATACGCAATCAATCCACTCCAACTTAAAACACGAAGGACATTCCTAGAAGTGTTTTCCATATGTGTCTTTTACTGTAGAAGTGTGCAAATACATAAAAAAAATTCTGACCACTTGGGGCTTGAGCATTCATTAATCATATGTTTGTAAACTGCTTCTCCATGGTGGTCGGGTTGTGGCTTCTTTAAGCGGACTTTAAGCTTCATGTTTTCCACGGTGATGCTTCTCCCACGGTGAAGTGGGTTGTGGATTCTTCCTGCTTTGTCTTAGGCTTCAATTTTCTCCAGATCTCTGCTACCTTTTATCTTCTTACTCTATAACATCAGCTAACATTAGTGGTTTCTTCGAGGATCTTGACATTGCAAATACGAGATTTTTGTTTGTGATTCATGAGCCATTTTGTTATTTGAACAACAACTTTTGGACACTTAGCATACATCCAGAAAGCATTGCATCGGACTATGGTCATCCATGAGCATAATGGACAAATCTCTTTTGCTTCCAAACATACAAATTATTTTCCTTTGCTTTTGAAATCATGGTGTTGGTTGAAATCGTTTTCGGTTGAGAATGTTTGTGTTGTGTTTGGAAAATATTGGTTACAATGTATGATTTATATAAGGGAAATGTGGGCCGATTATAATGGAAAGTGATTATCTCGTCTCATTGAGGCGATCGGCCTTAGTTGAGTAAGTGACGACTAGTCTCATCTTCGCCTATTATTCCCTCACATAAAATACGAATGATTTCAACTCCAAAACCACATCTTCTCTATCTTAATATTTCATTCTCAAACTTTTATACCAAAAGAATTGTCAAAAAAATGTCTTGCTAGAATTCGTAGTCTTAAATTTACTAAAGAAGAGGTTTAGCTATATACAAAGCCTATGTTTTTCATATGGGAAAATATTATGCACGATCAAGACATGTCATGTCAGACGGCCCTTTTTGGCAGAACATTTTTGTCTCAGAAACGGGGAACCCCGGAAACCGAGATGCTCGTGGTTTGTATCTTCGTTTTCGTTCAATTAATCGCGATGTCACGCCATTCCTTGATCAGGTATGGGAAATTGATTGAGAAAATTCATCGATGTACTTCAGAGCCAAGTGATCCAAACAACTCTAGATAATTGGGAAGAAACTCACGACAAATTTTTCCCTTACGAGCTTGTTTCAACATTCTTAAAAATGGTCCATCTCAATCACATTTGTCTTTGCAGAAGAACTCGGCCTATATTTACTATGGGAAGAAGATATTACTCTTGTTCGATGTTGGATACATCGTATAACGAGAAGTATGAGCTTGATGATCATTTAAGGAAAGAGTATTTGTAAGTTTGTAGCGCATAGAAATGAAATTTAAGAAACAACAAGAGCCTAAAACTAATATTTGCTTTCATCGGTAAGGATGTCAAACGTTATACAAAAATTTTATGGATGGTTCAACGTGATAATTCTGGATTTTCCAACGAAAAACTTGTGAGTATCTTAATACCTTTGTCCTCATTGAGCAACTGCATCATAGTTTAATTAAAATCATACTAACTAACTTGTTGTTTATACATTTTTTAGAAAACCATTGCTCAAGCCAAGTTTATTTAAGAAAAGCGAAGCGAGTTTAAGAATTTTGAATGCTCGCGTTATTGTTGTCGTTATGAAATCAAGTTACTATATATGTAAGGAGATGTAACAAGTATGCAGCAATATAAAATGGAAATCGACTTTTTCGGTCTAAATATTTTCATTAATTAATATTCTTCCACTTCTTTTACAAGATATAAACTTGACAATAATAAGAACATCAATAAGTACATCAATAAAAATCTAGTACAATCTTTGGCCTCTGTTTTCTTCATCGCGTAACTTCCATTCATGCGCTCAAGTGTTGTTTCTCCTTTGTTTTGAAACTTTGGTTATTAACTTTCAAAAGCCGAAGATTTTCTTTTGCTTTTTTTAACGTAACATTTTCCTAGTTAATTTCTAAAACTTACGGATCTTTCCATTTTACTATTTTCGATTTTCTTAAAATTACCACATATTTATTTACATCAGCTTCAAGTTTTGCTTCACAGAAAAGAGAAATTGCCTTATGAGACATTTCAAGAGAAAAATTAGTGGAAAAAAATTCAAGAGAAGATTGAATTTTAGTGTGAGTTATATGTTTAAAATGGATTGAATATTTATAGGTAGAAAAATAGCCGTTAGGAAATCCAGTAGTTAGGCGGATCATTTGGAGGCATCAAGCTCACATTGGGCTGAGCCTTGTGGAGCGGTCGTCTCCAATTGCTCCCCGGCCGGTTTGTCCATCCATCTAGGCGGGCATATCTCTACAAATTAGATGAATGCGTATTGGGTTGCTCTCTAATATATATTTTTTATATGGATTTGGTTATCTCGGTGTAATTTGGTGCTACTTTGTGTAATCCTCCACAATATATACCATGCAGTATTCTTAAAAACAAAAACTAGATCCCAAACACGATGGTAGTCGATACAATTTAGATAGAGCAGCCTTGTGATTGGGGGATAAAAAAACTAATTGGGGGATATGAATTACTAACATCGAATAATGTCTAGTTAAGAGGTATTTTGGGGAAGTGAAATACTAAATTACTCTTCCATCTAAGTTATAATTTAAAACTAAAAATCAAAATCAAAAATCAAACCTAACAATTTCTTAAAGATAGGTTAAATTGAAGAAGAAAGAAGAAGAAAGAAGAAAGAAGAGAAGAAGAAATGGCTTTATTGAGAAGGTACACTTGATACCAATCATATTTAAAGTGATGTTGTATTAAAACGTTTGGGTTAGAATCATAAACTTTTCAATTCCTCTGACATGTTTATGATGAATACCCTATTATTTTTTGTTCAGGCGTAGTTTTAGGATGAATACCATCATTTACTAGTGACGGCATGGTTTTTATGATGAATACCATCACGGTACTTTGCTATTTGAACAAGTTTTACGTATATTTTGTCCTCAAACATGAATACACTTGGCGAATCCAACCATGCCGTCACTACTACCCATGCACGATAATGAACTTTCTATCATTGATGTACTTCCAATTTTCAAAGAATTAGGGGGATATTGTGTCATAGGCATGGTGAAAGTAGATACCATCTTGGTTTGAGTGGAATTCTGAGCTTGGTATTCATACTTTTTTACCATCGCAAGCCTTTGAGAGTTTTCAGTATAACAATGGCAGATTCAATGAAAAAAATCAAATTTAAATACATTAATACCTATATATGAGTAATTGGAGCACTTATATGTTCAATTTAGTTTACTTTCTGGGTTGGTTCTTAACTTAAACCTTCATGATCAAATATCTTGATTTGATGTTGTTCCATCCAACAAATTCAATGATAATGATTTATTCTAATGATTATCAAACTAATCTATTAACTTAACTAATTATATTTAACCATAGCATGATTGTAGTAAGAAAGTGGAGTCAGGAATTAGATAAAATACTTAGATAAGGGTGACCACGGTTGATATTTAAATCCGGTTTTGTCTTTTTCCTCTATCCCCAATTTGCCGGAATTCTTTGGAGTAGCTTTTAAGGGTTTTACCTATTTCTTATCCCCATTTTCCCTAAATCTCATCCAAATTATATAAATCAATTTTTGTGCTTATCTTGGTTGGTGCAGCAGACTCCCTGCATGGATCAAGCGTCATCTCCTAAACATTCCTCTCTAATCCAGTTAATTATCTGTGACAAAAAAAAAACAAAAAAAAAAAAAAATTGTAATCCTAAATCATGCAATCCTGCTACTAACGTCAAACATCATCTGTCCAATCTAATTAATTTTACAAATCTATGAAAGTAATTGATTTTTCTGTGTTTCTTGAACTTTTAATTAATGTATTGATACGATTGATCTAATAGGGAAACATGTACGTTTGTCTGTTTCAATTAGGTTTACATTTGTACCCAATTCCGGATTCCACGTTTCACGATTGTATAATGTATTGATTTAATTTAAATTGTCCATCCTATCATATTATGTTTGGAATAAAAGCAAGTTCGGATGACTATGATGAAAGTTTGGAATTCATCTTCTAACCTAGTTTAGATGGTGCTTTGAGAATTAGTTTCCGGTCAATTTGGTGGCAATGATGAAAGTTTAGATTAAATATGGAGAATGATAGAGTGAGTTTTGTTTACCCATTCTAAAAAGAGTTAGACAAAATATGGTTTGGATAATTGGGATGGGATTTAGGAAAAGTGGGGATGGGAAATAGGTTAAAGTCATAAATGTCAACTACTTTGCCGACAGGATGTATCGAGAAAAAAAAAGCTGCTTCAAAATTTCTTGTAATTTCTCGATTGGGGCTCGACTTGTTTCCAGTGCTCCCATCTATTTTTTGTAATTTTTCCTCGTCTGATTAATAAATTAAATTCTTTTTGGAAGAAAAAAAAATCAGAAAATAAAACGCACACCCATCAGAGTATTGAGTGATTGACTGTCACAGCGCCTTTTTTGGATGGACTTTGATCTAGTTTGTGTTCAAAAAGGGGGCAGGGTAAATTGGCAGCCATGGGTTTGATCAATCGGTCGTATATGAATGTGTGATCACAGCCATAAACTGTGATGTTACTGGCTACCTAAAAAGATATCAATTCGACTTGTAATGTACCCAATGATCAGACAGTCTGGACAAGAATTAATCGTTGCACAAGTGGTGTTTCATGGAAAGAAAAGGAAATGCGTATCAAATGCACTCAAATTATTCATTAGCTCACGAGAGCACTGATAGCCTGAGACTATTTGACTGAGTAATGAAATGTGCTTCAATTGGCCGCTATGAAGCACGGACACCTCAAAACGGGTGACGTATCCGTGTCGGACGCCTTATCGATTGTCGGACACTTGGGGACACTTGGGGATACGTATCGGACACCCTGTTTAAAGTGTCCCTTTTTATTAATTACGAAAAGGGTAGGAAATACTTTTGGGATACTTCTCGGATACTCTATAGGGGACACTTCTTATAGTATACTCCCTCCGTCCCACATATATAGGCGGAATTTTGGTTTTTGTTTGTCCCACTAAATAGGCGGACTTTGCTTTCCAAGATGAATTTTTCCATATATACCCATATTTATTATACATAGGTAATTGTGTTGAAGATAAGACGAAGGGTAAAACAAGAAAAAACATATAAAATTATGAATCCCATGCAATTTTCTTAATCTAAGAGAATTGTCTCTCTCCGCCTATATATGTGGGACGGAGGGAGTAGTATAATATATATATATATATCACTGTTATAAAAAAAGGTGGTGTTTGACTTTGAGATCCGAGAGTCATCGGACTGGACGAGATTCGCCAGGGAGGGTCATCCGCGGTCGGAATCATCTCGATCGAGCTATGACTTGGACGGCTAGGAATGATAAGGGGCCACACTTATTACGGAGGGGCATGCGGCGACAAACTTCGGCTTCTTTTTTTCTTTTTCAACCCTAATATCAGTTGCATTCGGTCTTTCTCTCTTACTTTTCTCTCCAGTTTCGATTTTTTCATCTTATTCACCGCATGGGTTGATGTTGAATCTAAAAGAGGGTTCATGGTTATTTCTACGAGGAATTCCATTGAAGCAAAGCTATTGCTTTAGGATGATAGTGCTGATGTTTTAGGTAACCCTATTCTTTTTTCTCTATAATCTTAAGAGAAGCTGTAAAATTTCTAACCAGAAATTCGGTCTCTGTTAACCCCAGTTTTCTTAAAAGAATCACCAAAAAAGAACCCAATTTTTTGATACGAAGCATCCTAATTTGAAAATTTAAATTCTCTGGAGTTGCTGAAGGCGAGCTTTAAATAAGCCTTTTGTTTGTTTCTTCTTAATTTGATTAGGGTTTAGTAATCAAAAAGTTTTTAACAAAAAATAAATCATACTATGATACCGTGTATAATTTAATGAAACTATTGATTGCCAAAACTTTATTGCAGGGGAAGCTGAATTGAAAATCTTATAGAACCCCTGATATTGTGTCAGCTTGGAAGAGCTAAAACTATGTAAACATCACCGGATAATACGAGGTATGCAGCAGCTTTCTCCTTTCTTATTCAACGTTTTGTGTACAAATTTCAATCTCACGGTAATCAAAGAAATGGAGTTTATCAGGGATTTTCCTTTTTTACAATACAATTGGTTTTTGAATTATGGTTTAACGTTTTTCATTCAAGATGTTTCTAATTTGTTAAGGATTGTATTGAATAATAATACAATTTTATTCTTCAGTGTCGTTTCCTGAATTAAGCTCTACTTGCCTGACCACTGCAGATATTGATTCATCGATCGTGTATATACAGTTCTTTCTGTAATCAATTTGAAGTACGAATTACATTATGTTTTTTGAATTACTGTATTACATTACACTTTTGATCCTTTAATTTGTTTTCTTGAGTATGTCAGAATACTACAACAAGCATGTCGCAACCAGAATAGTATAATACCTTGAGTTTTTTTTTTTTTTATAAACATAACCTTTGAACCTTAACCAGGGAGAGCAAGTTCAAGAAGATATAATGGACATGGTTGATAGAGAAGCAGATGCAAGTGATAGTCTTGAGGGATTTGTCTTATGCCATTCTATAGCAGGATCGAGGAACTAGCTTAGGTATTTACTTCTTCATTCGTTGGATTCTGATATTCTTTTTTTTCCTCGGTTTCATAAGCATGGTTGACTCATAAATAATTGGCTACTCAAACCAGTGATCGGGCACAATCAGCTCCTTTGCATGAACTTGAGCAGTTGTTCTATGTAACAGTAAAACTCTAGATTTACCATTATCCATAAGTTTGATCTTTTTGAACTAATTAAAGGTTTTGCGAGCTATTTTGGTCTTAAAAGATTGGTTCTTCATGCTAATTTGACTTGAGAAGTTTAGTTTGAAAAGTTCTTTCATGAAAGTGGTTTTAGTTAGGTGGTTTTGGGCTTTAATGGAATGTTTTTTAAAAATTTTGCAGATAAGGGAGGTAAAGGAAGAAGTGAGCTTAGTAGTGACGATAGTTTCAACTATTATGTTTGTTATTCAAACTTGCTTACTTGGCAAAGGAAGAGGTGAACTTAGTAGTGAGGATGGTCTCAATATTGAACAATCACTTTCACGGTAATATTCAGCCATGATAATATCAGTTTATCCCACTTTGACTTGATACATGCTTTATCTATATATGTTTCTTGGGATATGAAGAGTTGATACTCAATGTCTTCTACTATGTCTTTGGGATTACTGAAAAACTTTTCTAATTTTGGTATGTTTGGCATTTATGAAACCCTTGATTTATATAGAGGCTCATGTGCAAATACAGAGGTAACAAATAACATATTAAAAATGCATGACCATGGGTAAATATTGCAGGCATTTGTGAGGCATCAATAGTAGTCGAGGATCGACTAAGCGTTCTGATGCTTGACGATGAAAAAGCTAACTAAATGAAGGAGACACAGTAAAGGTAAGCTAGGGTAGATACTCAAAATGTCGGGCACCTTCTTATTCCACCTCTTTGCATATTCCTTAAATTTAAAAAAAAAAAAAAAAAAAAAAATTCTTCACATATAATTTCTGCAGAGGGGAAAGGGAGATGTTCTACTTGATGTGAGTCTTCTTTTTGCTGCTTTTCTCTTGAAACTCGATTTTATTTGAATACCTAAAATTGGCTGTAGATAGAAACAATGGATACTCAGATGGTGAAAGTTAGTTAGTCTGATTCTTTCGTTGGTTTTGGCCTTGGTAAGACTGAGTACAGCCTTTTTGAGTAGTAAATTTGCTTGATTTAAATTGCTTTTTACTGATGTGTGTAATTTACAGGTGCTTTAGAAATGTGCAAGCCATTCCATTTATATTGTATTTTTATTGATTATCTCGGCTAATGGACTTTAAAAATATGAAAAATGTGTTGTTGTTGCCAGGTTCTCTACGCATTTGAACGGGGTATGTTTCTCGGTATTAAATAGTAGTGGAAACTGTTTCTTTGAAGATTTAGAAAGTTCTGCTGTTGTTGTAGTAGTTTATAAGGCCTCATTTTTGGATGCATATGTATTTTTAAAGCGCTAATTTTTAGTCCATCCGTCGATGCTTTTTGTAAAAGAAACTAATGCTGAGTGGTGTGAAATCCCCCGTTTTCAGAAGCATGCACATGTAGACCTGTTGGAACTGTTGAAAAAGAAGATATTAAGAGCATTCGTTACTCAGGTTGTACAATGGGCATATATCGTCGCCCCGCTCTTTGATTGAAGTCAAAACGAACAGTAATGCATGTGAAGTACACTATCTTCGAGAACGTTGTTAGTGCAAGGTATGTGTGTAATTTTTCATTAGCCACTTCAAAATTAATCTAAGAACTTCAGAATCAACACATGTCTGGCCCCAAGCCTCTTTGCATAAACTGAGTAGCCAATATCAGAACCATTGCAAGCATATCAAATGAATTTAAACATTGCATAACAAATTAATACAAAAGTTCAAATATATTTCTAATAGTCTGGTGTACACTATTTTGATTGTATCTATTGTACAAGGTCACTGGAATTAGAGATTTCTATTATGGAAATTCTTATCTATTCATCACAAGAATTGATGTTGAATCACAAGGAGCTATCTCAAGTACGTGGATTCTAATGTTGAAACGCGTGTGTTGGTAATAAGTCAATCTCTTGGTATAAAGGTATTCATGTGTATTCTTCTTTCAATTTATTCGATTTGATGTAGGAGATGATGATGTTTTTGTTGCGGATATTAGGGATGCTGAGACTAATAGAAAATAAAAAATTGGAAGGAGTTTCTGAGTTTGTACATGCAATTCAGGTAGGGAGGGGGTATTGTTTAATTTGTTCAACTTATGAACTGTTCTAGAATATGAATCTCTAAGGTTAACTTGCTTATAATAGGAAACATGAATCTCTAAGTTCACTGTTGCATCTTTGCTTTCAGTTGAAACCTGCAAAAGCAATTGAGAATGAGAACTATGCTTTAGCAGCTGGAATTCGAGATCAAAATTCCAAATTATATAATGGCACGACGAGGTGACGTCATTAGAATTGTTTATGTCTTATGACACTGATCAACAGGTTATGTAGTCTCACATTCAAGCTTCTAATTAGTGTAATCTTAAATCCTCAACTGCAAAAGCAATTGAGAATGATAATTATGCTTTAGCAGCTGGAACTCGATCAAAATTCCAAATTAGATAATGGCACGACCAGGTGACGTTATTAGAACTGTTTATGTCTTATGATATTGATCAACAGGTTACATAGTCTCACATTCAAGCTTCTAAATAATTTTTTTATTTGTGTATTCTTAAATCCCGACGTCCACGAGTACCATTATGTTGTGAATTAGTTTACAGGAGAACAACTTGCAGCACTCTTCGTAGACTGTTTATACTTGCGGTGGATGATCTTTGGAGGAACCTCTTTGATGTCATATGTGAAGCATTTCCTACAAGTTATTCCATAGTTCCAAGGGATTGGGACCCACAATTTGTAATCTTTCACTGTTGTATATTGCTATGGATACAACTACTTTAAGAAGTTATATCTTAGAAAGAGCTGATCCAAATCTATTGGAACCAGTGAAAACTTGATAATTATTGTTGTTGGGGATTTCACTGCAATAGTAGGACAGATATTATCATCTTTTGTGCTAAAATACTTTGCTTGGTTGGATTTGAAACATCCATAAGCCTGTGACCTACCATCTTAAATCGTGTTCAGTTTATATTGGAATCTGCAAATGATATATAATATGTGCTACGTCATAAGTTTTGCTAAATTAGGGGTCTAACTTTCTATTAATGTATGCATGCTAAATAGTATTCTATAATTTTTCAATTCATGTAGTTACGATAGTCTAATACTTAGTTTAATTTGGATCCAATAGATACAACATTTTCAAGGATGCAGACCCTGTCAGACGTACATGGAGTAGGCCTTTGATGGGCTTGGCCCAATCAACAACTATTCAGGTATTCTTCTATACCTTCAATTTGTAAAGATCACGTGCAAAGCCAAAGGGGAATCATATGTTACCTATACCAGGTGAATATTCGTGTCATGTCTCTATGGGTGTGGATAATGAGATATTTTTCCCATTTGAACATGATTCTAGAATTTCGTTTTCTTCAATTCATGTTCTATAGCTATTTTCATTCAAGTCTCTCTCTTCTGTTGGTAGTTTTTTTTATTTATTTTTTTAGTATCCCCTGTTTAGGTCTCCGTTATCTAATTTGGATCTTGGTCATGGCCATGGCTTAATAATACGATATCTACAAAAATTTAAGTATTTTTATTAGAGGAAAAAACAAATAAGAACTTACAGTTTACTAAAACAAAAAATCGGCTTCAACCATTAGTAAAGTTTCTTTCTATGGATTATCAATTACTTACAATATGTTATGCTTCAAAAAAAAAAAAAATCACTGTGATCTGTAAGTGTCCATGAAAACATTGAACTTGGATTTCTTCTGAACTGGGATTGGTAAAGTAGGAGTCTATCAAAACAGAGGAAATATATGACGACGTAATTGCAGCTTCATTAATATAATGTTGTCGTGTGTTTCTTTCTTTAGAATCCCTCTGATCCTTTTTGAAACCTTACTCTAAATTACCCTTGGATAGTATGTTAGCACAATACCATATGGTTCATTCATGTAATCACTTTACTTGCTGTCTTAGCTCAAATGGAAGAGCACATGGTTCTCAACCATGTAGTTGTGGGTTCGACTCCCGCAGATGGCATTGTTATTTGAGTAGGCTAGGACCTCATATGCTTCTATTGTCAATATTAACTCTTCATTACGTAGTGCAACACACTTATGGGATCATGAGGAGTGTCATATATCATCTCAGTACCTGAGAAGCTTCTGAATAGAACAAGCTAATTCAAATTCTCTGTGAAGTCTTTCAAAGCAATGATACTCATGGGTGCAGTGTAGATAATTCAATAAGTGAAACCCTGAGAACTAGAGTGTGCATCCAAAACCTTACAGATTCAATCTTCGTTATAATAGTTGATATTGGAGTACTTGACCTGAACACAAATATATGGAAGGAGCAACTTAAGTTTCTAGAGACATACCACACGAAGGAAAAGTTTGCTCGACTTCTAAACCCAATGTTTCCTGCAATGCAATTATAATGTAGCTTTCGAGTAAGCATCTAGATTATCCACTTTACAGGGCAATGCAAGAAATTGAGCAAGTAAAAGTAGAATCAAAACTGGGCTCTCTAAGTGAGCGACAAAGGAATCAAGTCGAGGTTTTGTTTATAATTCCCATCACATGGATTATTTGATTGTGTTGATTTTTCTCTGTCAATGGCAGGTGTTTGGTTGTTATATTTATTTCATTGGATTAACCTATTGCTTCGTTTACACGTGGGAGTATTTATAGTAAAGGTTTACAAGCCATTCTCCCGCCTTCAAGAACTACCGTTTTTATGATTCCAGTCATTACTTGAGAATCCAGTGGCATCAAGAAAGTTTATTATATTAAAGTTACGTCGCATTATGGTACTTGGCAGCAAAATTCGATGAACTCACCACGAATACGCCGAGGAAACCACCATCAATACTCAACTACATGATATTGGGTTGCATGTACATCCAAGTTGATTTATATCAGAATTTTGTGTATTGTTATTCCATTGTGCTTTTTCAGTTCCTATTTTCTGTCTTTGAGAGGAAAATCAACTCTTTCAAAATAGAATTTTTCTTGGTATTACAATTCTACAAGGGGTATGGAATACTTTGTAGATTTAGTGTGACTGTAAATAGTAGAAATTTTACGGGACTAAGATAGATCTCAGTAAATCTGTCTCGATAAATATGCATTTGTTCAAGTGTAATTTTTACCTTCAGGAAGAAAATCTATTTAATTATCTGTCATTCTAATGCAGAAGTTGTCCCAAAGAAGATACTCGATCTGATGATTTTGGAGAGAATAATAAAAGGCTTGGCGTTCAAATTTCCAAGAATGCAGTTAAAGAATCAAACTCTAGAAAGGTACAAAAGTGGATAAACTATGATGTCTTATAATTCAATGGTACTTCTCAGAATGCTATAATCTATAGTCATTACTTTAAAGTTAGAACTACATAAGTGTTTTACCTCCACATCTAATTGTTTTACTTCTTTACCTGCTTGATCCTCATGGTCTCTTATATCCAGGAAGAAAATGAAACACTAAAAGATAGTTTTCTTTTCTTCTTTCTCAGTGCCTTAGAGTCTCAATTACAACTCCTAGCCCATGGCCACAAGTCAAATACTAGCCCAATTTGAACTATAAAATACATCACGCCCAAATTCAAGTTCACTTAGGTGTATTAGTTTAGGGAGTCGACTGATATAGATAACAAAATTGAGTAAGGCTGGGTATAGGAAACCTAATACAAATTTGGTTATTATAAAACGCTGATTTCCTTATTGGGAAATTAATACATTTCTAATTATATGGAAACACCGATTTCCTTAACAAGGCCTCTTTGAAATCTATACATAGGACAAACGACCGCGTACTCTGAACATATACCAAAGACTCTTTTGCGAGACAAAACACATGATTCCCCGGATACACTTCTCTTAATTTGTTTCTTTGTATGTCTAATAAAATCGTTTGATTGCGTGATTTTTAATAATAATTAATATAAATTTTATGCTTATATTAGAAAAACAAACGCTGATACAGGTAAACATGGCGGGAGCAAATACTCGGAGCAAACGACCAAGGTTTGTGATCATCTTCTTGCAAAATATTTCTTATGCATATAAATATTATATTTTAACCAGTGGTCTAAAGGTTTACAGATTACATTTCTGCCTACGATAATTTAAGCAGACAAAATAGTAGGAAACATGGATATTATAATTTGATTGATTACCTAGATCCTTACCAAGTTTGTCATAAGGTGGTCAGGGCAAGGATTTTAAAGATTTGGAAATCAGGAAATCGAAAGACAAAGGAAGTGTATGCGCTGGAACTGCACTTAATGGATGAAAAGATAAGAAAATCCCCTCTTTGGATGAATATCTATTAAATTATGTAGGGAAAATATATGTTTATTGCAAATCACAAAAACCCAGGGGCATGCAAAGGTACAAAGCAGCTGATAGAAATATTAGAAACCCAACTGGTGGAAGGGAATTTATATTCCATCGAAAGGTTTAATCTCTCGCCTCAAAGGAAAGTTTCCGATTGTTAACTATAAACACATTTTGTGGTTTATCAAGTTCAGCAAAGTGAAGTAACTATACATTGGTGAATCGAGATTTCCGACCACAAATTTAATTTTATAATTTTCCAAAGTGCGAAAGAAGTGAAGGACACCACACTCCAACTAAGTAAGAGACAAGATGCCTTTGTATTTTCCATGCGACATATATAAGATACATATAATTGACAACATTGTTACTTGCACATACTATTAAAAGATTGAAATGTTTTTCGGTATTACTATGGTTGCATTTGATGGCCAAAAAGGGTCTCGAGAAGTTCATAAGAGAGAGATAGTCATCGAATATACAAAGTAAGGAACTTTGATTTAAAAGTTATATTATTTCTAAATTATGAACTGAGATCCTTAATAATCGACGATTAATCTTATGACATTGTTGTTTGGGTTGAATGGTGCAAATCAGTAGGGAGAGGGTGTTGTAGAGGAACATACTGAATACTCCGATAATTTTAATTATTAATGGAACGTTTTTAAGCGAGTTCCAAGGTTAGATGTATGTTACTAATTAACCGCAGTAAAGTGCCGACATTAGCATTTATTCACCTAATGAGATAACTATATCTTGCAACAGGTGCACTTGAATTAGTTACTACCACTGCCTATAGAGTGTTAATCAATTTGGATATACCGAAGTCAATAAATTCAAGAAAAAGTAAGTGCGCGAATAAAATTAGGACTATATGACTTTTACCTTTCGTGAGTTGAATTTTTATTTTAATCTAAATAGTCTACTTGCTTTCACTAGATTCAATTTTATCTTTTTGATCTAAGGAAGAGAGAACCATATCATATTGTTGATCATGTTTCTCATGATGTCGTTGATCGATGGGGGTGGATGAAAGTGGTGACATAAATTATGTTTTTGGTGATTTTGTGAATGTGTGTAGTTACCGGTTTAGTACAAATATGACAACTGAAAGTGGGGATGAACATCTCATTTTTCTGTGTTAGTTAATGAACGATTTTATGGATTCTTATGATCATGTAATCAAAACATGTACATTGTGTTACATTGTTATTGCTATTAGTAGATACGCGAATGAATTCTAGAAGTTCCATTAAACATTAGAAACTTGATATAGTTGTTCAAGAGAATTTATCAACGTGCAACTGCTCGGAAAATTTGTAAGCAATCAAATTGGTTATATATACTAAATCGGATGATTAGAAAAACAAGTAACAACGTATTAGAATCTTATCTGCTAAAACATACTGTTTACCAAATTGAGCAGGCTTATACCATTATTTTTTTCACCAAATTGATGCTTTAGTATCACGTTGTTGTAGCTATTATGCTCTATTACATGTCTTTTGTTAAGTAAAAGACTAGCATATTGTACTTTCAAAGTAAATTACCAGCAATTTAATCTTTTCATGGAGTTGACCCAATTTGAGCACTTCTGTTCTGTATCATTCTTTAAATATATTGAAATATGTTTGGTAGAGAAAAAATACATCTCATTTGTTGCTCTCTCATCGTTATCATCATTACATTCTAAACTAAACTAAGTTGCTTCCTGAATAGTCTTCCTATTTTCATTGGGATCATCCGGTTGTGGCGCACAGGTCATTGTGACTCAGTTGTCCCCGGATTTGAACTTGTGTAAATTTATGTTGTGGTTTTAGCAATGAAAAAAATATGGTACTAGTTTTTGTTCTAGGCACTTACTTCTTCTTGAATTCATTGACTCATACCTCCAGATTGATCAATACTCTTAGAGGCAGTGGTAGTCACCAATGCAAGCGCACCTATTGCAAGGGATAATGGTCTGTTAGGTAAAAAAAAAATGCAATTGTCGGAACATGTCTTGGTTAATTATGACCACTAACCTCGAAACTCGATTACAAACGCTCCAGTAATGATAACAATTATTGGAGTATTGATGAAATTAAATCAAGTGATTGATAAATTTTTTGTTGGAAATAAGTGCCTAAATGCGATCGATTCGATTAGTAATGATATTATTAGGTGTTTACTAATGTAATAAAATTATGAGTATACCATGGAATGAGAAAGAAATAAATTATGTAAACTAAT